>JAQHUG010000433.1:604481-621706 GCA_028555095.1 Dicrostonyx torquatus | reverse complement strand
TCTACTCCTCCTGAGTGAGTTTGCTTGCTTTTCTTCTAGTGCTATTATATATAGTTAGATATTAGGATAACAATATCAGTTTGTTTCTTAGGTTCATTTGCCTGGAAAATATTTGAAAATATTTTCCCAACCCCTTTTTCTGAGGTAATGTCTGTCTTTGAGGTTGAGGTATGTTTCTTGTATGCAGCAGAAGGATGGGTCCTATTTTTGTACCTGACAAGCCTCTCCTCCTACATGATGGAACATTGATGGACCCAATCTTGTATAGATAGTCACATGCTGGCTGATCAGATTTGAGGGGGAAAAGGCTGTTTTGGGCCAAGAACAACATCCCACAATAGATGCTAAAAGTCCAATTAGAGCATTTGATGAGAGTCTTGCAAGGCTCTATAACATGAAAGAAAGGCAGTTGTGTTTAAAGACACAGCACAAGTTTTTTTTTTTAAATGGTAGTTGCCCCATAATGAGTTAAGTCTCTCAAAACAGAGAACTTATACCCAAGAAAATCAACTCATTTCTTCAAGCAAAGAGAAGCTTACATAACTCCTCTGGATTTAACTCACTTCACCTGATTGTACTTCATTTCATTTCATTAATTTTTATAGTGTTTTACTGTGTGTATGCATGCATGTTCACACATGTGCCACAGAAGATGTGTGTAGGTCAGAGGACAGCTTTGAGGAGTTGGCTCTTTCCGTCTATCATGTGGCTCCTCCCAGAGACCAAACTTAGGTAGTCAGGTTTAGCTGCAGGCTCCTTTATTTACTGAACTTCCCAAAATCTCTCTTTCTTCCTCCCTCCCTCTTTCTCTCCATATATATGGACATATATAGATACGTATCATTCTGTATAGAAATATATGCTTATATACAATATATATTTAGAATATATAATTATAGATATGTTTATTATATTACTATATAGAGAGACATATTTATTGTGTATGTACACATGTGCAGGTGTGTGTATACACATGTTCCTATGGAGGCCAGAGATGGGTTTGGGGTATGTAGCTCAGTAACTTCCTATCTTATGCTTTTGGAACAGGATCTTTCACTAGACATGGTGCTCTGCAATCCAGCTAGATTGGTTAGCTCCAGAGCTGTCCATCTCCCTCAACCCTAGAATTTGGATTTTAGATTGTACTGTCATGCCCAGCTTTTATGTGGGTGCTGATGGTGTCGGCTCATATACACAGGCCCTTTCAGCAAGCACTTTACTAAGTGAGACAGCTCCCCCAGCACGCTTTCACCTGATGCTAGCTACTTGTTTCTTCTTGACTTTGAAAACCACTGCTTTCAGAGGTAGAGGTAACACTTTTGTCTCTTGGATAAGGATGACAAACACTGATAAAAATTGATTATGCTTTGCTGGATACTATTACTTCTCAACCTCTAATCATATTGCTCTACATCTCAGATCATACAAGCACCAAAAAGTCCATCTTCAGGGGAGTAGATTTGAGATAGGAGATTTTCGCATTTCCACACCTGGATATTTTATGAATAAGCTTTTTGACTTTTTATTGCTTGAGAATTTTATATAATTTTCAAAAATTAAGTCTACCACAATTCTTCCCTTCAATTCATTCCCTATTTTACAAACATTTTTCTCCCAAGTTCATGTGCTCTTCATTTAAACCCACTGAGTACAGTTAGTGTTATCAGTACATGCACAGTTATAGGACTATCTACTTGAGTTGGGGTTTATCAAGGACCTCATCTGAAAACAAAGGAATGTAATTTTATTTTTAAAACACACACATATATATGTGTTAAAAACTGAAATGTATAATATACATATGTTAAATGGGCAGAACGAGAGAT
Organism: Dicrostonyx torquatus; assembly: GCA_028555095.1. NCBI lineage: Eukaryota > Metazoa > Chordata > Mammalia > Rodentia > Cricetidae > Dicrostonyx > Dicrostonyx torquatus. The sequence continues at coordinate 619,880 of JAQHUG010000433.1, read as the reverse complement.
GGCATCCATCAATTTCTTTTCCCCAGCATCCATCAATGGCTAACAGTTCCTCAGCTATAGTGGAACTTCATGAGCCCCTCCCTAGTCCGTGGTGAGATTTTTGTTTGACTTGATCTTGTGCAGGTCTTATGCAGGCAGTCACAGCCACTATGATTACTTATGTGTAACAGTCCTATAGTCTAAAAAATATTTTGGTTGTTACAATATTTCTGTCTCCTCTTCTATGAGAATGTCTCCTCTTTTCATGAGAATCTTTGAGTTTTGGGGGAGGGGATATGATATAGATATCCCATTTAGAATTGATCAGTTTGCAGTCTCTTGTTCTGTGCATATTAACCAGTTGTGTAAACTCTCCATATATGTTTATAAGTTTATAAGTATTTACATATATATGTTAAAATAAAATTACAATCCTTCCCTACTTTTCTCCCTACAGTCCTTCCTGAGTACCCTTCCTCCAACTCCTCCCATGCTTCCCTTCTGTCAAATAAATCCATAGCCTCTTTTTCTTTGATTATTATTGTTACATACATAGATATGTATATATGCACAAATATATAAATATAACCTGACAAGTACATTTTGGTTACATGTATGTGGTTTAAGGGCTGACCACTCTGCTTTGAACAAATCAAGAAGGGGGATCATGCCTGTGAGAGTCCAGTTCTTCCTCTCCTGGCAGTCAATAGTTGCTTCTAGTTCTTTGTCTAGGGTTGAGGCCCAGTGAAATTTCCTCTCCTCCCATGTTAACGTGCCAGTGATATTGCCATTGTTCTGGTCGTGTTTAGTGCATTCATTATAGAAGAGATTGTTTCACAACAGAACTCCTGATTTTCTGGATTTTTAAACTTTTCTTTCTCCTCTCTTGAGATGTTCCATCGTCCATAGGCACAGAAGCTGTAACATAATGTATCTGTTGGATGGGTGCCCTATGATCCATTGATTCTGCATTGTGTACAGTTGTGATTTTCCGTGATGGTCTCCACTTGCTGTAAAGAGAGAATTCTTCGATGAAGAGTGACAGTAACACTTATTTGTGGGTGTAAGGCTATGATTTAGAATGCAGCTAAGTAGTGTAGTAGTAGATGATTTTCTAAAGTAGATTTTTTAAAAAGGTCTTTCATGTTAGTGATTAACACACTGCACGACAGGAAAAGGGTGGATGGGTGTGGTCATATTTCACCCCTGTTGGGTTAATCTTTTTGTACACTGTGTGAAGATGTTTCTATATTTTACCTCACCAGGCTATGGCACCAAGCTATTGGCTTAATAAAGAGTTGAACAATCTATAGCTAGGCAGGAGAGGATAGACAGGGCTTCCAGGGAGAGATAGAAACTCTAGGAAAGGCATAAGAAATTTGCCAGTTAGATGTAGAGTAAGTTTGATAGATGGTACTGAGGGGAGGTAACCAGCCATGGAGTAGAATGTAAATTAATATAAATGGGTTAATTTTAGTTTTAAGAGCTACTTGAGAACAAACCCAAGCTAAGGACAAGCTTTCATAATTAATAAAAACTCTCTGTGGCATTATTCAGGAGCTGGTGGTTCAAAGATCTGCTACAAGCCCCATTATATTTTTTTCAGGCTGCTGCTGAAACTCATGTGTGGTGGTTAGTCCTGGTTGTAAACTTGATTGCATCTGGGAACAACTAAGAGGCATGTCTCTGGGTGGGTCTGTGGGGGTGTTCTCTGGAAGGATTACTTGGTGGGGCAAACCCTGCCTCAGAGTGAGTGGCAGTCCTAATATAAGAAGGAACGAGAGCGTAATCTGCAGCTTTTGCCTGCTTGCCCGTGCTGATTAGCTTTAACTGCCAAGATGACACAACATAGAATCAGCTGAGAAGGGTCTCCATGAGGAATTGCCAAGATCAGGTTGGCCTGTGTGCATTCTGTGAGAGTTTGTGTGTGTGTGTGTGTGTGTGTGTGTTGACTAATGAAAGAGGACCCAGATGTATGGGTAATATCCTTCCCTATGCAGAAGAGTAAAGGACAGGTGAGCAAGTAGGCAGAATGAAAGCATTTGTTTCTACTCTTGATGATAAATATAATGAGACCAGATGTCTCAAGCTCCTGCTATGTTGAAGTTCCTATAATTATGGACTCTAACCTGGAACTGTAAGCCACATAAACCTTTTTTCTCAAAGTTGTTTTGGGGCAGGGTATTTTATCACACTAACAGCAATGTAAGTAGGGCACTGCCTTTGTTCCTACTGGTGAGTGCATCCACACTCTTGCTGTCATTGCTTCTGGCACCCTTCACTGACATCGGGATATTTCTTCAGTCTTCCCACACAAACTAAAGACCAACAGCCCTTCAGGAATTCACCAGATTGCAAGATTGAGGCAACCAATCTCATGGACTAGATTCTCTGCCTTCCCAGAGCATAGACTGGCACTATTGGACTGCCCGGTTTATATCATGTCAGCCAATCAATAAACCCCCTTTGTAATATTTATTCATTCAATCAGCCCAACTGAAGATGATGGCATGGCTATATGTTTAGTTTTCTCTTCTTATTTTCACTGATCAAATGAGGAATGCTTAGAGAGTCTAGTGACTCATTAGGCACCAATATCTTCTCATCTTAGGGTGCAGGACAATTTTGATGGATGTCATGATATAGGTGCCAAAGACACAAGGAACATTAAGACGATTTTCCTCTTTAAAGTCCCCCTTCTATAAATGTCATAGTGGAAATTGGATGTCAGTAAGAATTTCAGAGGGGAAAAACCTTATCCAAACCACAGCACTTTCCTCCTCTCCCTGCCCTATTATCAAAATCTCAAGTCCTTCCCACAGTTCAAATATTAAAAATTATTCCACTTCAAGGAACCTTACAATCTTAAGTTGTTAGTGATCAGTTCAAGGCCCAAAGTCTAATGCTGACCATGCAAGATGAAAACTGACTTCTACACACACTGGTGGTGTACCGGAGTCAAGTCTGCTTGTGTGTATGTGTGTATATGTGTGTGTGTAGAGAGAGAGAATCCCCATCATCTACAGTGACCTTTGTCCCCCAACTAGGCCCCCATTCTAATATTCAGATATGAATTTAATTGATGGATTCATCATTTCATGCAGCTACTATGGATATCATAATTCAATTGTCTTTTAAGACCCAACCTTGCCAACCTTGTATCAAACATTAAACACACGAATCTCTGTGGGAAATTTCATATCATGTTCCAAAGTAAGAAGGGGGGTATAGCTCAGTTGTTAGAATGTACCATTCAGGAAATACTGACTTCAGTGCCCAGGAGTTCATGAACTAGGCATGGTGGCACAAACCTATAATCCTGGCATGTGGGAGTTTGAGGCAGGAGGATCAAAAATTCAATGTCATTCTTGGCTACACAGTGAGTTCAAGGCCTGCCTGGGCTACATGAGATCCTGTCTTAACAAGAAAAGAACAATGGAATTTGTGATCCTCCTGCCTTCACTTCTTCGGTCTGTCCTACTGGTACACAGCAACAAGAAATGCCCATGGACACAATAGGTGCAAACAAGTTGTATGGGTAACCATTTACTTCCTTGTCAAACTTAAGAACCACTTCATAGAAAGAAATGCATGCCAGGTATGTGTATCTGTCCAAGAATCAGTGATGAGAGAGTTCGTGGGTACCAAAAGTGAAACTACTACGATTATTCTGCCAAATGGACATAATATCAAGCTGCCAATTACCTATGATCTGGTTATCTAAAATGTGTTTTTTTTTGTTTGATGTTGTTCTTGTTGGTTGTAGTTACATTTTTGTTTATGTTATCACATTTTTTTAAACTTCTGGACAATACTTGACAATTGTTCTTACTGCATATAATTTTATGTTAAGATTAGAACCTTCTTAATTAGGTAAATGGGAGGAAATGTTGTAGGAATCTGACCAATTGGTCTAATGATCAATAGAATGAAGTAGGTCAGCCCAATGGACACAGTCTTCTCTGGGGAATATGTGACCCCTTAAGAAGTGAGGGAGGAGGGCCACATAGTTCCTCTCTCTTGGACATGGAAGGCTTCCTGATGCCATGGCTCATTGACCTAGTCTGGAGCTTTCCCCATCCTTCTCTGGTGGATGAAGAGGCAGTTGTACCACTTCATGTCTATATGTGAGTGTGCTATTTCATCTCTTAATAAATAAGTCCTAATCCAAGACTTCCATAGATTGTCATTTTATAGCCACATATATACTGTCATGTATAGTGCTTCACATATAGATCATCACATACTTTGAGTTCAGACCACATTAGCACCAATGTCGTTATCTGAAGACCACATATTTTGAGCTCTACAATCTAGTGAAGCTGATAAAATATCACGGGGCCAGTGTTATCTACTTCCCTTTTCCTGATATATTAACAATAGTATTGTCAGTCATTCAAATTGGCTTGCATTCAAATCTACAATGCTGCCAGAGAAAAGAAAACTTTACAAAAGACATTTTTTAAAAAGCAGAACTGTCCTAGAATGGATGGGTGGGTGATGTTGGAAATGACATACCATTATTCACATTACAATGAGACAGACACAAGATAGATACTACTACTCCAAAATGGAGAAAGGTTTTGCAGATCTGGCTTTTGACATAAGAGTGCTTGCTAGATCCACACTAGTGTCTCCTGTAACTCCAACTCCTGGAGATTACATACCATCTTCTGATTTTCACTGGCATGTACTCATACACACAAGCCCCTGCACACATGCATATAATTAAAAATAATGATGAAAATGTTAAGAATATATTGCACACATGTATGAAGTTTTCAAAAAATATTTTTTCAAAATTCACAGCCTGAAAAAAAGTCCAAAAGACAAGAGGTCAGAGTTAATTACAGTTATGTACCACCTTCAGGACCAGATTCCCAGAGTTAAGATTCTGTTACAGTCCTGTACCACATCCAGGACACTAATGCAGTTAGACAAACTCTTATTTCTGTTGGACAGTCTGTGAAAATTTGTCTAGGCTTGAGATCATCCCATGAAGTCAGTTTTGGCTACTCTCAGACTTGAGTGTTAGTCTTATCAGTCTTTCCGTTTGTGTTTCCATATTGTGATGTTAAAAATGCATATATTCTTTGTCTAGGGTTGAGGCACCCTGGGATTTCTCCCTTTCATTTTAGTATATCTATTGGTATCATCCTTTTTCATGTCTTGATTAGACAAAGAACTACAGGCAACTAAAGAATGCTGAGAGTGGGTGAGATGATCTTTCTCAGGGAAAATCCCAAATTGGTTACCCAGACTGGCCATTCTTGGAAACACATACACACAAATAACTTCTTATGGACTGAATAAATTGTACACACATACAAATTATCTACATATGTATGCATACATGATTTGGAAGCCTCCTCTTTTTGCTGTGAATATCATTGGTTAATAAAAGAACTGCTTTGGGCCTATAGCACACCTATAAGGGAACAGAGCTAGGCAGGGGAAACTAAACAGAATGATGGGAGAAATAGGGTGGAGTCAGAGAGAAGCCATGGAGCTGCCACTAGAGACAGAAATGCCAAAACTTTGCCAGTGAGCCACTGCCACGTGATGATACACAGACTAATGGAGATGGGTTAAATTAAGATGTAAGAATTAGCCAATAAGAAGTTGAAGCTAATGGGTCAAGCAGTGATTTAATTAATACAGTTTCTGTGTGGTTATTTTGGGAGTCTGTGAAGCTGGGAAACAAACAAGCAGCCTCTATCCTACAATTTCACTTATGAACATCGATGCAAAAATTCTCAATAAAATACTGGCAAACCGAATCCAAGAACACATCAAAAAGCCAACCTTCAATGAATCCACAGCCTTTTGTTTTCTGTGGAAACAAAAGCAAAACCTCTTCCCTAACGGAATACTTTTTCTACTTCCACTTTAAAGTTAAGGCATTACTACAGGATCTAGGTTGGTTTAATTCAGCAGTCCCTTTTACAATTCCATATCTCTCAGTAGCTGTTGTTAGTTCATCAGCAATCAAAAAATTTAGAGTCAACACAACACCATACAGGATCCAGACTCCCTGCGTATTTCCCATCTTTACGTGGCTTATCCTTTTTATATTATATTATTCTCTTTAAGGACTTTATTTTATTATTTATAAACTATTTTTTCTATGACCGTCTATACCAATTTTCGTTTCTTTTTTACACCTATGCAGATTTTTAAAAACATATTGTAACCTATTTAGATGTTTTCCCATCTGGATCTGTCTTTACTGAGTACCTGAAGCATTCTCAGACTATGTGAGACAATTTTTTAAAAATTTTTTATTTATTTTTTATTTTACATACTAGCCACAATTCCCGCTCCTTTCTCCCACTCCCTCCACCATCCTCCTGCCCAACCCCTCATTCACTCCTCAGAAAGCATAAGGCTTCCCATGGGGAGTCAATAAGGTCTGGTATAGCAAGTTGAATCAGGACCAAGCCCCACTCCCTGTATCATGGCTAAGCAAGGTATCCCTCCATAGGGACTAGGTGCCTAAAAGCCAGTTCATGAACTGGAGATGAATCCTCATCCCACAGACTGCCCAAGCCACACAACTATCACCCATATTCAGATGGCCTAGTTAGGTCCTATGCAGTTTACCCAGCTATCAGCCCAGAGTCAGTGAGTTCCCGATAGCTTGGTTCAGCTGTCTTTGTGGGTTTCCCCATCATGATCTTGACCCCTTTGCTCACATAATCCCTCCTCCCTCTTTTTGACTGAACTCCAGGAGGTTGGCCCCATGCTTAGCAGTGGATCTCTTTGTCTACTTCTGTCAGTTACTGAATAAAGGTTCTATGATGACAATTAGGGTGGTCATCAATTTGATTACAGGGGAAGGTCAGTTCAGGCACCCTTTCCATGATTGCTAGAAGTCTTAGCTGGGGTCATCCTTGTGGGTTCCTAGGAGTTTACCTAGCACCAGGTTTCTCGCTAACCCCATAATGACTCCCTCTATCAAGATAATCTCTTTCTTTGCTCTCTCTTTCTGTCCCTCCCCCAACTGAACCATCCCATTCCCTCATGTTCTCCTTCCTCCTCCCCTTTTACCTTCCCTCCCGAATGCTTTCAATTTACTTTGGAGATCTTATCTATTTACTCTTCCAAGGTCATCCATGGCATGAGACAAATCTTAAACTGGCATGTCAGCTGTCTCATGGTTCACCTTAGTGCCTGGTACCAGCACATGGTGCCAGTATATGATGCCAATACATGGCTCAAACACTCAGGCAGTGGTAGCTGCACCTCTATGCTGAGCACTGGCTAACCTGAGAGACTACAGGACTAGAAAGCCATATCCAGTTCATTGTCCAGAACTTTTTTTGGCTTTCCAGGTGTGAGAGGTCCTTCTTTTATTACTTTTATTGGTTAATGAAAAAAGAAACTGCTTTGGCCTGTTGATAGGGCAGAACTTAGGTAGGGGAGGAAAACTGGACTGAATGCTGGGAGGAAGAAGGCAGAATTGGAGAGATGCCATGGATCTGCTGCCAGAGATCAAAGTGCTGAAACTTTGCTGGTAGACAATAACCTCGTGGTGATATACAGATTAATGGAGATGGGTTAAATTAATATGTCAGAGTTAGCCAATAAGAAGCTAGAGCTAATGGGCCAAGCAGTAATTTAATACAGTTTCTCTGTGGTTATTTTGGTTCTGGGTGGCTGGGATGAACACGCAGCTCTTTGCAACACTTTCCCAGGCCCTTTGTTTGGATATTTGAGTTCTCACATTGGATACCATACACCATATGTAGACAGACTTTCCTTTAGGCTACCAGCTCACAAAAATAGGCACTGAGACTTCTTATTAATTATGAAATCTTTTTTTTTTTTTTTGGTTTTTCGAGACAGGGTTTCTCTGTGGCTTTGGCGCCTGCGCTGGAACTTGCTCTTGTAGACCAGGCTGGTCTCGAACTCACAAAGATCTGCCTGCCTCTGCCTCCCGAGTGCTGGGATTAAAGGTGTGCGCCACCAACGCCTGGCTAATTATGAAATCTTAACCTTAACTTAGACTTGTTTCTAACTAGATTTTATCACTTGATTGACCCATTTCTATTAATCTACGTTCTGTCATTTGACTCATGACTTTTACCTCTGCTTCCTCTTCATCTCCTCTGGCATCTCCTCCATTCCCAGATTCATCTCCTCTTTTCTCTCTTCCCAGAACTTCTGCATAACTTCTTCCTGCCTAGCTATTGATCATTCAGCTCTTTATTAAACCAATCAGAAGGCCCCTTGGCAAAGATACATCTTCACAGTGCACAAAAAGATTATTCCACAACATGTGACTGTGGGGGAAGCAAATTGTTTATTAAAGTCAGAGTACCCCAGCTCAGTTCCCCCAAGTGTCTTATAGTCATTTTGTAATGCAGAATATATTTGATGTCCACCAAGAGTTCATACTTTTCAAAGGTCAAAATTCAAAGTCTCTTTAGACTCAAGGAAATCTTTTAGAATGTGTGAAACAAAACCTAAAAGTTTGCAAACTCTACAGATAGATGTCACAGAATTGGCAATCTCACCCAAAATAGAGGAATCTTTTAATGAGATGACTTAGTGGAGAAAGGCACTCATTACTAAACCTGATGACCTGCTTTTAATCCCTGGGGCTCATATGGTAGAGGGAGAAACCAACTCCAGTAAGTTGTTCTCTGACCTCTGTACAAATGTTGTGATGCACATACCCACATACAAATAAATAAATTTAATACAAGTTTAAAATTTCTTACCAGCATATATATGTTGAGTGTATCCCACCTACCCCATTCTTCCCATCCTACCCTCTCCCACTCTTTCTCCCTTTGTTCCCCTAGACAACTTTTCCCCCCACTTTTATTTAACATATGCATACATGATTTATTAGACTATATAAGAACTATGAATGGGATATCATACATGGTATTTATTTTTCTGAGACTGGTTGGAATCATTTAATGTGATTATCTCTAGTTGCATCCATTTTCCTTCAAATTATGTTGACTTTTGATGGAGAAAAATGCTATTTTGTTGTTTGGGCCAGTTTTTATGTCAACTTGACACAAGCTAGGGTAATTTGAGAAAAAAGAATCTTAATTGAGAAAATACTTCCATAGTATTGGCCTGCATTCAGGTCTGTAGGGCATTTTCTTTATTGGTGGTGATATGGGAAGGACACTAGGGGTGGTGCTATACCTGGGCAGGCAGTCTTGGGATGTATAAGAAGGAAGGTGAGTAAGCCATGGGGAGTGAGTTTTTGCCCTTACTTGAATCTGTAAGATGAAATAAATCCTGACCTTCACAAGTTACCTTTGATCAAGGTGTTTATCACAGCAACAGAAAACTTTCTTATTTCTCCATTATTGGCCACTAGTGTGGATTCCATAATTTAACTTTTATGAATAGTGGGGGCAATAAACTTGTGTAGGTATCTCTGTGATGGCAACATGTCCTTCTTTGAAGAGAGGTGTGGGAGACACATCTGCCACACCACCATCGATGGAAGCAAAAGTAAAAGTGGATCCCTAAATCACCATTTGATTGGTGGATTAATTCCCTGGTGCTATCAGGCTGCCATCAGAGCTGAAGTAATTGGGAACACTCACCAGTAGATTTGTACAGGGGAGAGAGATGGAAGACAAATGAGTGAAAGGAAAAGATGCAGGGATGGGATAGTGTAGAGCCTCTGGTACTGTAGAGTTTTGCATAGCAATGCAGACTATCTAATCTCAGCAAGGAAAACAGCATTTTAACCACATAGCTCCTGAAGATATCCCACACTTATCCATTGTATTGAATTGCAAGCAAAGACCAGAACAGTAACCACTAAGTCAAGTAGGGTCTGGATGTATCTGAGGGAAGGCAGCAGTGGACCAGCTCCCCAGGAGATGACGGACCTGATAGAAGATAACAACAACAGCAGAGCTATTGCTGAGAGCTCCTTGCCTGAAAACAGGGAGAAGGAATTGGCTTAAGTGTGGATAAAGTCTGGTCATCTGTCAGGGATTTTGGAGCTGTGAGGGCTGATGGGAGGACCTGGACATCAGTTGTTGGGGCAGGATGCTGGGGACTTCTTGCAGATCCAGAGTGTCTCATTTTTGCAGTTGTCTTCATTCCAGCCATGATCTGTAAGTTCTGCGCAGCCAGTCTCTGAATGGTCTTCATTTTTCCATAAGGTCCAATATTTTTTAAAGCTGAAAAGTCCATGCACACCGTGAACATGTGTCCCTCCCCTCATCTTTAGACCAAATTTGAAGCTCCTGGAAACTAGATGTCTTCATATTTTCCCTGAACTTGGGCATGAATTCCCCCTTTCCACTCAGTAAGTGACAACTTTTTTTTATGTCTAGGGGATAAAAACCCCAGCCAAGGATATTCACATTTTAGACACCAGCCCATTCAGCCCAGTTTTGCCCTTGTTTTTAGTTCTACCTTGACGACAAAGGTGAATCGTCCACCCATTTCCATGAGCCTTCACGTTCCATGTCTGACAACCCAATCCAGAATTTGTCTTTAACCTTAAACATCTTCTGTAGAAAGTCCTGGAAAGGGAGAAAAGTTGTTGAGATCCAGCTGAGTATTTTATTTTCCACCCAGTGTCCTTATAAAGTCTAGGTAGAAAGTCCTATTTGCAGCTATTCCTTCTAGGGAACTACACCACGCTCTCTAACAGGTGTTCAGAAGATCTGAGTCCTCCCGTTCCCGTGCCCTATAAGGAAATGACTTGCACAGAGAAGAGCACAGATGGCCTCTTGTTGCATACACTTCTTTTTTTTTTTTTGGTTTTTTTGTTTTGTTTTGTTTTGTTTTTCGAGACAGGGTTTCTCTGTAGTTTTGGAGCCTGTACTGGAACTAGCTCTTGTAGACCAGGCTGGTCTTGAACTCACAAAGATCTGCCTGTCTCTGCCTCCCGAGTGCTGGGATTAAAGGCGTGCGCCACCACCGCCTAGCTTGCATACACTTCTTTTCACTGCATGTTTCTCTGGCTTGTGAGCTGAGCAGTTCCACTTGGATTTACTCATTCCTGACTGAATGTGTGAGCCATGTTCTAGCCACTGGTCAATGACACACAGCCGAGTTTTCCCTCTAGAAAGCAAGTTAGTATGTACCAGCCAACCTATCACTAGACTTTTTTTTTTAATATTTCCAAGTCTTCCCCCAAATCTTACGCACATGGTCAAGACTTGTTTGGTGTGTGTGTGTGTGTGTGTGTGTGTGTGTGTGTGTGTGTGTGTAAGGCATTTGTGATGTCCCAATTCAAAGCTCTCTTCTCTTTCATTCCACCTTGAAAATCTATATGGCTATACACCTTCAACTGCTTATTATGTAGTGAAATGCATGTCCCCCCCCCATATCACGTCACTTCCCTCAGGTTTTGGACATTTGAAGTGAAATGGAAAGGGTAATTGCACACATGAACTCACAGTAGCTGCACAAGATCAAGTAAGCAAAATTTTCAGCCTAGACAGGAGGGGGCTCATAGAGTTCCAACCTTGATTGAAGTACTATTAAGCATTGAAGGCGTTTAAGGAAAGAAAGTCAGTTTTTCTTCAGACATGTAGCTCCTAAGAAACTACCCATGCCCTAGTGTATAGCCTTATACCTATGCATATGTAGGCAGCAATAGGGGGACTCTGTGAGTTTAGAAAGATAAAGTACATGAATTTGAAAGGGGAAATTATTGGGGCAAGAAAAGAATTGAGGGAAGATGTTAGGGATAGGTTTAGTCAAGAGACATGATATGATGAATGAAATCCATAACAATAAAAAGATGCATGTCCTACTCCATAATTAAGCATACCTGCTCCTCATAACTTTCAATGATGATTAGTTGGGCCCCCACTTCTTGGCAAGCACTGATGGAATCACTCCAGTTACGTTCGGTTATGGAGAAAAAGTAACAATTTCCATTGAAGAACATCCAGTCCCAGGAGCAGGGACGGCACAGGGAGTCTGTTGGAAGAGGCTAGTTAGAATAAGCCCACACTTGGTTGTCTGTATTCTCCTGTCTGCTCAGCCCTCCAGCCCTCCAGAGTCAGGAATCCACAAGCATCACTGTGGGAAGACATTACCCTCTTGACTTTCCAAGTTCTTCCTCATTCTAAAAGAATCCAGGAGTCCTAGCCCCATCTCATTCACAGTAGGAGAAACAGGAGCTAAGATCTCAGAACAGACTCCAGGAAACCAGCATAATTGAATCCTTATTATATATACTTTCTTGTGAACAGTAAAAAACCAGTTTTGGTGTTATTCTGTGTTTCTAATTGACAAAGGAGAGCCTTAAGGCTTAAAAGGGTCAAGTACAACCAAAGTGTCCCTACTTGGATACCCATTAAGACCCTTGGACATCCAGCTTCTGATTACACACCGACTTTAGACTTCAGCTGAATGAGCTCCTGGTAGATCTTCTCCTGATCCTGGGTGCAGGGAACCTTTGGAACTGTGTCAAGAAAAAGAAGGGAACTACAACTATTAAACACCTACAATGTGCCATGGTCTACACTGCCTATATAAGAACATAGTATCTGAGAGCCAACTATTGCTATGTAACACTTGAGGAATAATGGGCTGGAGAGATGGCTTAGTTGGTAACATCCTTGCCCTGTAAGCACAAGGACCTGAGTTCAATCTCCCAGAACTCACCCTCTGAAAACCAGTGGTATACACTGGCAATTCATTTCTGGAAATTCAAGAATAGGTGAATCCATTGGGTTCACTGACCAGCCAGAATCGCTTATTTGATGTCTTAGGGCCAATAAGAAACCATTTTTCAAAAAACAAGGTGGGCAGAATCTGAGGAATGATCACTGAGGTGGTCCTCGGCAACTACATACATGCACACACAAAATGTATGCTCACCCCTGGAGGCGAAGTGCATATAAGCGCGTGCGTGCGCGCACACACACACACACACACACGCGCGCGCACACACACACACACACACACACACACACACCACAAAAAGAGGAGTATCTCACCACCCAGAAAAGACTAACTTACAGGGGCAAGTGTAACCAAAGACCCTCTCCTGTTCCTCCTCCATTTCCCCCTGCTGTATAGGCTGCAGGAGTTCTGAGATATGCTTAGAAGTCGTGGAAGGACCAAGTCTTGTCTCCCTCCTAGATCTGGACGCATCAGTCAAGAGACCAGCATTAAGAGACAAAGTACTCGAGCACCTGACCTTGGAGAAGAAATGCCACAAGGACCCCAGAGAAGAGAACGAGGAAAAGCAGCTGCAGCACCAAGGGGACCAGGTCATGTCTCACACACTCTGTGGGAGAGAAGGATTGGGTTTCAGCACACATGTGGCCTGTGTCACCTGGGCTCGGAGTCACACAGACCACCAGCTTATGCCTGCTCAGACACATGACTTTAGGACTCAAGCTTCTAGGTTCCCATAGCCATAAGTCTAGGTCTTAATCTCCCATGACCCATGAGTACAGAATTCCATCTTCCATTTCACAGGAACAAATATCTCTGTGCAGTGACTATAAAACTGTTTGATCCAGAAACTATTTGGAACCCAGAGCTTGACACTAGTCACCAGCTTCTCATCTGTTCAAATCAGAGGAGAAAAAATAAGAACCTGGCCAGATTGCTAGTAATAGCCCACCAGAAACTGATGGTGAGATCAATTGCTGAAGAGATCACACAGTTTAACCACAGGACACGGAAAATTCAAATTGACAGTGCTTTGGAAACCTCCTCCCTGCTTACAAGTTTGCATAGTCCTGGAAGGTGTCGTGCAGACTTCTGGAGGTAGAAAAGTCACCAACAGTCTCACCTAGCTATGAACACTGAGAACTACAGGGATGACCAGTGTGGAAAGATATGGCCACTGATGCAATTCAGGGAACCAACCACTTTCTGGTTAAATTTAAAGCCTGCGCCATAAAATGGAGCTCATGCCCACAATGAAAATATAGCCAAGAATGTATACCTCAGTAGTCTGAAGCCCTAGGGGTTACCTAATTGTTTGTCCATGTGGACATGGTATGAAAGTACCATCTAAATGCTCTGTATTCAGTAGATTAATATATCTCTCAGTCCTCATCAGAGAAATTTCTTCGGGTGATGGATGATGGTAAATACAGAGACTTATGACTTTTAAAGTACAGAAAATTAGTGTCTGAGGAGTGCTCAGCTATAAATGGGGCATCTATGCCACAATCCTCCCCACGAAGCAGAGAGAGTGGGAGGACTGAGTGAAATAGCATCTTCTGGACATGACAGGACCCCTGCACTCATGAACTTACAGAAGCCGTGGCTTCCTTCACAAGACCTGTAAAAGAACCCTTTCCATCTGTCAATTCAGCATTTAACAGATCAGGAACAAATCCAAACTCTGTCCCCATATTGTAGAACACAGTCCTCTGAGCAAAACAGCTACCATGCCAGTCCCAGCACTCAGGAGGCAGAGACAAGTAGATCTCCATGAGTTCAAGGCCAACCTGGTCTGAATAGTGAGTTCCAGAATTACTAGGGCAATATGGAGAGACCTTGCTAAAAAGAAAATCAAGCAAAACACACACCCACAAAAAACAACTATCACCATCTCCATCAGATCAGTTGTACCTACTTAGAAGATTGTATCAAGATGGGACTTTCTGATCATTGAGATTCTTTCATGAGAGATAAGAAAGGACATTGGACCCTCACCCAAGATTCCAGCAGGTCCTTCCAGACAATCAAGGAATTCTAGCCTAATTGCACATAGCCTTTGGGGGGTCTCAGTGAGATTAACTGAGTAGGGCTACATCCATGGTACTATGAAAAAGCTGCCAACCAGGCTGTTGAAGACTTTCAGTGTATCTGGCTCAGGTCACCCATGTTTCTGTATGTAGTCACTCACCCATGCTCTGTAAGTAAGCCCAATAAACTCATTAGATCCAAAGTGTAAGTTTTTGTGGGAACTGTTCTTTGGGGTTTGGTTGTGACCTTATGAGGAAGGAGCTTATGTCTCTCCTGGGAAGGAGTTCTCACAACACCCTAGGATCTATCTCCTTTTTATCCAGAAACATAAATGGAAACCCAGACATATAACTCCGGGCTTTGGGTAATCTTCCTGAAGCTCACTGATCCTTTGCACTGTTTCTTCCTTGTACTCTGCTTCTGAATGATTTCTTTTTTTCTTTTTTATTGCATTTTGCATGCAGTTCTTCAATAGTTTGAACAAGATGCCAAGAACTTATGTTAGTTCTAGTCTAAGCCCAGCAGTGGTGGTGCATGCCTTTAAACCTAGCACTCAGATTGAGGGAGGTGGGGTCCTGTGGATTCAAGGCCAGCTTGGTCTAAGGATGAGCTCCAGGATAGCCAAGTCCATATAAAGAAACTCTGCTCAAGGCCAGCCTGGTCTAAGGGTAAGCTCCAGGAAGTCAGGGTCACATAAAAACCTCTGTCTTGAAAAACAAAACAAAACAACAAAAAAGAAAGAAAGAAAGAAAGAAA
>JAQHUG010000433.1:469625-486143 GCA_028555095.1 Dicrostonyx torquatus | reverse complement strand
CAGCCCACCAGGAAACAAACCTCTGTTGGGTGAATATCAGATAGGCAAGGCCCAAAAGGCTTCAGCTCCAGATTGTCTCTTGATACAGCCATGTCTTTGTATGTTTGCTGCTGCCATTTTTCTTTGGTATCTGGCATGGTGTGAATGGACCCTTAATGTAGTCTTGGAAATAACCAGTTCTACTGGACATTTTTACCTGTGGATTATTATGAAGATAATTACCTCCTAAGCTGTACTGTTTAACTAAAGCAATGATTTTATATGACAGTAGTGTCAGTTTAAATAGAATTTTGATGATTAAGGGTTTTATAAACATATTATGGGATTATGATAGAGGTGAGTTTTGAGAGAAAATTAATATAGGTAAAGATAGGATAAAATGTTGCCCCTACCTCTGATAATGCAAAGGCTTCAGAGGATTAAAAAAAATAAATAAAACAAAGAAATGTCACAAAACTAGTTTCCCATATACAATGTGGGTGAGTCCTAGAAGCCCAGCTTGCTTAAATTCTTTTAATCTTAATGTTGAGAGATATGTTCAGAGGTTTCAGAGTGCATCACAGCTGAAACGAAGCTTTAAAAAGTAACTTAAGGTTAGATTGAGATGTTTTGTGAATAACTTTGAGGTTAAAAACCCAAGGAAAATAATCTAAAGCTTTAGAAAGGCACATAGTTGAGTGAGGGACTCGGACAGGGAACAAGAACACAGCAGCACAATTATTACTAGCGGATATGCCTTTCTTGTTAGGATAGGTTGGTGATCAAAGCTGATGATCAATTCCTTATATCCATTTCTGCTCTTTGCTTCTTCATATAAAAAACTGTTGATGAGTGCATATTCACCTTAAAGATTTAAAGTAGAGATGACTGATTATTTTTCATATACAAAAGTTTAGATTTCTGATTCTTCTAAGATTTCTTGTAAGGTTATGTTTGAGATAAATAATAAAATGATTGGTCCTTTCTTTGTAACCACAAAATGCGGCAAAAGAGTGGATGAGAAAAACACCTTGCTTGCTCACACTCTGTTAATCTGTAACAAGTTGCTTGGACATGAATGTATGTGGGTTCTTGGGGCAACTTGTTTTTCACCTGTATTATGTAAAGTGTTTAATCATGTGAGGGATATGGAAAACATGCTGTGTTTACTTGTATTCATTGTAATCATTCACTTGAAAAATGGAATGTAACTTTGTATTGCTTGAAAGATTTTGTTGAAGTATATAAACTGTAAGGGAAAAAAAGTTAGTTAGAAGGAAAACATCAAGAATAAAGACACAACTGGGACAGAAGATGATAGAAAGACCCTAATAGCATGTGTGTGAGTGTGTGTGAGTGAATGTGTGTGTGTGAGAGTGTATGTGAGTGAGAGTGTGTAAGAGTGTGTGAGTGTGTGTGAGAGTGTATGTGAGTGAGAGTGTGTGAGTGTGTGTGTGAGAGAGTGTATGTGAGTGAGAGAGTGTGTGTGTGTGTGAGAGAGA
Organism: Dicrostonyx torquatus; assembly: GCA_028555095.1. Lineage (NCBI taxonomy): Eukaryota > Metazoa > Chordata > Mammalia > Rodentia > Cricetidae > Dicrostonyx > Dicrostonyx torquatus. The sequence goes on along the minus strand of JAQHUG010000433.1, from coordinate 484,662 downwards.
GTGTATGTGAGAGTGTGTGAGTGTGTGTGTGAGAGAGTGTATGTGAGTGAGAGTGTGTGAGTGTGTGTGTGAGAGAGTGTATGTGAGTGAGAGTGTGTGAGTGTGTGTGTGTGAGAGAGTATATGTGAGTGAGAGTGTGTGAGTGTGTGTGTGTGAGAGTATATGTGAGTGAGAGTGTGTGAGTGTGTGTGAGAGAGTGTATGTGAGTGAGAATGTGTGAATGTGTGTGTGAGTGTGAGTATGAGAGTGTGTGTGAGTGTATGTGAGTGAGAATGTGTGAGTGTGTGTGTGAGAGTGTATGTGTGTGAGTGTGTATGTGAGTGAGAGTGTGTGAGTGTGTGTGAGTGAGTATATGTGAGTATGAGTGTGTGTGAGTGTGTGTGAGAGAGTGTATGTGAGAGTGTATGAGTGTGTGTGAGTGAGTGTATGTGAGTATGAGTGTGTGAGTGTGTGAGTGTATGTGATTGTATGTGAGTGAGAGTGTGTGAGTGTGTGTCTCTAAAGGAAGATGAAGTGTCCTCTTGGGTTACATGCCCAAGAGTGGGATAGCAGGATCTTGAGGCAGATTTATTCCCAGCTTCCTGAAGAACCACCACACTACTTTCCACAGTGACTGTACAAATTTGCACTCTCACAAGCAATAAATGAGTATTCCCCTTACTCCATATCTGCGCCAGCATGAGCTGTCAATTGTTTTATTGATCTTAGCCATTCTAACAGGTATTGAAAGACCCCCGGATACAGCGATTTGGGTAGTTTAGGAGCTCACTTCACGTGGGAGGCGTGGATCCAGGCAGAGATGCATACTTCCTTCAGTTGTTTCTAGATCTGACATCCCACCACTTTAAGGACCTTTAGGTGGGCAAATAAAGGTCTAGAAAGAATAGCATCAGGATTATACACTCCACCCAACTCAGTGAGCGGTGGCAGTCCCCCACATAGGATCTCATAAGGGGTGAGTTTAAACCGCCCTGTGGTGTTCCGAACCCGGAACAGGGCAAAGGGAAGGAGGGCTGTCCAGTCACTCCCACTGGTCTCTACGGCCAATTTTGTCAGGGTCTCTTTTAAGGTTCTATTTGTCCTTTTTACCTGACCTGAACTCTGGGGTCGGTAAGCACAATGTAATTCCCAATTGATCCCCAGTTGGATGGTCAGTCCCTGACTTACATGGGCAACAAAGGCAGGTCCATAATCAGACCCAATTACCTTGGGTATCCCAAACCTCAGGAAGATTTCTTTTATGATCTTCTTAGCCACCACATTGGCTATCTCAGTCCTGGTAGGAAAGGCTTCTATCCAGCCTGAAAAGTCTCTATAAAAACTAATAAGTACTTGTTACCATATCTGGCTGGCTTAATTTCTGTAAAATCTACCTTCCAGTAGGCCCCAGGCTGGTCACCCCTGAGCCTCTTCCCAGGAGTATCTATGGAGTGTCCTGCATTAGTCATAGCACAGGCCTTGTAGCTTTTAACTACTTCTTCTGCCAAGTCAGAATGTCCCATAACATAATAGTTGGAGGACCTAACCACATCTTTTAGTGTCTTGGCCCCCAAATGAGCCAGGTAATGTAAGTTGGTAACATATTTGTGCCCTTCTTTTTGTGGGAGAACTAGTTTTTCTCCTTCTGTCTCTACTGTCCCATATGGGCTTTTTCTTTTTACCAGTCCTAATTTGCCCATAATTTGATAGTCCTCAGGGGTGTACTAAAGTTGGTCTTATTGATATCATAATAATATTTAGGCTCTTTGACTGTCAGGATCATTGCTCCTTGGGCTGCCTGTTTAGCGGTTAGGTCTGCCATCTGATTTCCTTTAGCCACAGCATCTCAAGCTTTTTGGTGTCCTGGACAGTGTATGATGGCTACCTTTCTTGGCAAATGTGTGGCCTCGAGGAGACTCAAACTTTTTTTTTATTTTTTCATGTCTTTTCCTGCAGATGTTAACAGTCCTATTTGTCTCTATATTGCTCCGTGTATATGGGCAGTGGCAAAAGCATACCTGCTGTCAGTGTAGATGTTGATAGACTTCCCCTCTGCCATCCGTAGAGCTTGTATCAAAGCCACGAGTTCGGCTTTCTGGGCTGACGTCCTTCAAGGAGGCTATGCCCAGATTACTTGTTTCCCGTCCACCACTGTTGCCCCCACCTTCTACTTACCTTCAGCCATGAAACTGCTGCCATCCGTATACCAGCTCAGACTCCCAGGTCAAGGCTGATCCTTCAGATCATTTCGGGTACCAGCTTCTTCTGCAAAAATGTCACCACAGTGATAGGTAGGTGAGGAGTCATCAGTCTCAGGTTGTAGGGTGGCGGGATTGAGGACAGCAGGGGAAGCGAAGATCATTCATTCGGTCAACAAAAGGCTTTGCTCACCTCTGGCCTGGTTCTAGTAAACCTGATCTGGGCCTTCAACTTTATAAACTTCAACTTCAACTAATAAAGGCATGGGACACTCAGGGATAATCAGGAAGGAATGAGTCACTTGTCTTCTCCCCAAATCTACAGTTCATAAAGTGGTCCACGGATATTGTTTTTGTCCAGTTGTTCCAATTACTATAGTCTTTGTATTCTTTTAGCTTCCCTAATGGTTGTTTCAGCACAGAGTGCTCAGCCCCTGTGTCCACTAGAAAATCCACAGTCAGGGTTACCCTAGGCATGGGGGTAGAGAGGGTCCAAGCCCCATCCACTCTAATCTTTTTTTTTAGGGCCAGTACCTTAGAGGCCCTTTTTTTTCCTTTGGGCTTTCTCTTGCCCAATGTCCTTTTTTTTTTTTTCAATAAGCACATTGGTCTTTGTCCAAGGGCTGCCTCTGTCTGTCTTCACTCATCTTAAGTCTTCTGTTGCCCAGGTTCCCTATCTGTCTAGGTTCCTTCTCTCCTATCATTGTGGCCAAAATTTTAGTCAAATTTCTCTCTTGTCTATGATCCCTCCGGTCCTTTCGTTCTTCTGCCTCCCAACTTTCTCCCTCCCTCTCTCTCTCTCTCACTTCTCTTCCTCAGTCTCTCACTTATGAAATACTTTCTCTGCCTCCTTAACCAAATCCTGCAAGATATAATCCTGCAACCCTTCTAACCACTGTAACTTTTCTTAATACTTGATGCTGACTGTCCTATGAAGGCCATAGCTACCACAGCCAGTTTGCTGACCCTCAGAGGTTGGGTCAAAGAGAGTATAACACATGTAAGCCTCCTTTAAATGTTCAAGAAACACAGATGGTGGTTCAACCAGCCCTTGAAGAACCTCTCTCACCTTAGCCAAATTAGTGGGGCATCTTGTGGCCCCTCAGAGAGCTGCCATGAGAGCCCTGTGGTGATAGACTGTCAGCCACTCCCTACCTGCTTTAAGTTTGACCTTGAAAATGCACACAGGGAACTAGATAAGGCCCATTTCTGTTTACACATTTTTTTTTATCAAAATCTCTCTTGTTTTTTAGACAACATACTAAAAATCTGTCTTGCTTTTTGGATACATACCAAAAATTTCTCTTGCTTTTTAGACAATGTACCAAAAATCTCTCTTGTTTTAAAAAAAACATACTAAAATTCTCTCTTGCCTTTTAGACAACATAAAAACTCTTACCAAAATCGTTTTTCTGTTTTTTCTCAGTGGGGATGTATGGCTACATTTTAAACAAGAACAGTGCATAAAATCCTGTACCAGTGTGGAACATTTGAGACAAACAATAGGGTTTTTTTAACATTAACCAACAATAATTTGTAACCAGCCCCTATAGATGATGACAGACACTTATAACCCATAGGATCTGGAAGAGTTCTTTACCTGCAGAGCCAAGCCTTGGTCAGCTTTGACCAGAGGTTTGAGGCGTGCAGCTCCCACAGCAGGTGGAGGGAACTTGTCCCTCAGCACGGGAAGTGGGGGGCAGGGTGGTATGCAGCATTGGAGAAAAAAGATTGTTAAACTCTTTAGGCCATAGCGATTACCCTCAGATTTTTTGTTTAGTGTTTGAAATCCTATTGGGGTACACCCGCCTTCTATAACTGTGTCTGGCAGCCTCCATACCATGTAACAGCAAGGCTGAATAGCCCAGCCATCATTACAAGCATGATGCCCCACAGCCACGTGCTTGGGGCCGAGGCTGACTTTTTTTTTTTATGAAATATACCCCTATGCTTATGGCCCTATCTCTAAAGTCTTCTAAGTGGTCACAATATCAAAATCAAAAGAAGTCATGATTTGAATACGTCAGTGTCAGTCTAAGGCAGGACAAACGCACAACACAATAGACAATGTGTGTAGACATACACACATTACATAGACATAGACATATATTGGACTATAGCGCCAAACAAGCCAAAGACACAGCTTTAAGCTGCTTCGCGGGTGTGACCCTCCCCGCTATCGAAATGAGACCACTATCCACGCACATTTCTACAGAGAACTGACCACATCACTCGCGTGGCATACCACAGAACTGAGAAATGTCATCCACATATCTCACCAGAGAACTGAACACACTACCTGCGCTTAAGACAAAACAGAGATCGAAGATACACAAAGTTAACAAAACTTAAAAAGACAAAAACCACTGATCCAGAGTCAACGTCACAGTCTGTCCCAATTGTCAAAGTCACAAGTAAGACAAAACAAAAGACCGAAGATGACACACAAACAAACAAATGTCCATTTCCACCAAGATAGACAAACCATTTCAGAAACACAGACAGCCGAGAACTTCTGTATCCTCACCAGCACCCAGATGGGAATCTCCCAGGCGTCCCTGGGTCCCTTCTCACCTCCCAGGACGTCTCCCAGGTCAGCAGTCTATGATCTCCTAGCACATCTGCTGATCACTCCCTCCGTCTCCTCCCAAGATGTGAGCAACTGAACCGAAAATAGAGACACAAACATGACTGTAAACCCAAAAGTACACAACCTGAACCTGAATTCAGCCAGCACGGAAACACAAAGACACAAACACACAGACAATGTCTCACCTCCAAGTAGGTCTTTGGAGATAAGGGTGGTCGCCAATCCCGGGATGAGCCCCCAAATGAAAGACCCCCAGAGTGGGGAGACTCTCACTCAAGTCTCGGGATAACACAACCCCCCAGGAACTCACGAGAGACCGTTCTTGTTGCAATCACACAAGGTTTATTGACAGGACAGGAACCAGTGCACTGGGGCCAAAACTCATTTCCCATGCAGGGGTAGAGAGTTCGACCCTGAGTAGCTGGGAGAAGGAATATTTAAGGGAAGAAACCATAACACAATAATCCAAAGGGAGTAGGGAAGGTGTCATTGGAAAATTCCGAAAATACCAGTGATAATCACAAGGGGGTAACTCCCTGTTTCTCAAGATTATAATCTAACTTTATCTTTAGGTAGTTCCTGAAACAAAGTCACTGAACCGGTTAATCTAGAATTTTGATTCTTCTCTCCCTGCTTAGATTTTTGGCTCTATTTTTCCTGCTAGAGGGGTCTGGATTTATCCAGGTCGTTCAGTATAAGATGAACTCTCAAAGTAATTTTTACTTGCATTTTCCTGATAACTAGGGATATCGACCATTTCTTTAAGTGTTTCTCTGCCATTTGTTTCATCTTTTGAAAATTCTGTTTAGTTCTCATTCTATTTTCTAACTGAGTTGTTTTCTTGATGTCCAGTTTTTTGAGTGCTTTATATTTTTAAGTTCATTGTATAGATATTAACCTTTTATCAGATATGCAATTGGTAAAGATATTTTCCCATTTTTTTAGCCTGCTGCTTTGTGTCCTTTGCCTTACAGAAGCTTCTGTTTCATGAGGTTCCATTTATTAATTGTCATTGTTAGCACCTGTGCTATCGGCATTCTCTTCAGAGAGTCTTTTCCTGTGCCAATGAGCTCGGCACCATTCCCCAGTTTCTCTTCTATTGGATTCAGAGTGTCTGGCCTTATGTTGCAGTCCTTGATCCATTTTGGACTTGTTTTGTGCAGGGTGATAAATATTGATCTATTTTTAATTTTTCTATATGTAGTCATCCAGTTTGACCAGCACCATTTGTTGAAGATGCTATCTTTTCTCCAGTGAGTATATTTTGCTTCCTTGTCAAAACTCAGGTCTCCAAAGGCATATAGACTTATGTCTGGGTTTTTTATTCAGTTTCATTGATTCCTGTGTCTGTTTTATGACAATACCATTTTGTTTTTAATTACTATAGTTCTATAGTACAACTTGAAATCTGGGGTGGTGATACCTCCAGCTGTTCTTTTATTATTCAGGATTGTTTTAGCTATCCTAGATTGTGTGTGTGTGTGATGTGATGTGTGTGTTTCCATATGAAGTCAAAAAATCATCTTTCTAATTTCTGTGAAGAATTGTGTTGGAATTTCAATGGGGATTGAATTGTATCTGTAGATTGCTTTTAGAAGGATGGCCATTTTTGCTATATCAATCCTTCCTATCAGTATGGAAGATCTTACCCTCTTCTAATGTCTTCGTCAATATCCTTCTTCAATATCTTAAAGTTTTCATTATACAAGATTTTTACTTGCTTGATTAGAGTGATTCCAAGATTTTTTGAGATTATTATGAAAGGTATTGTTTCCATGATATCTTTGTCATTTGATATATAGGAAGGCTACTGACTTTTTCTGCATTAATTTTGTATCATGATACTTTACTGGAAGTGTTTATCAGCTGCAAGAGTTTCCTGGTGGAGTTTAACTTTTATGTATAAAATCATATCATTAAATACTCTTCTTCTTGTCCTACTTATATGTACTTGATCACTTTCAGTTGTCTTATTTCTTGAGCTAAGAGTTCTAGTACTACATAGAATTTATACAGCAAGAGTGGACATCCTTGTCTTGTTCCTCATTTGAGTGGAAACAGTTTTTCTATGTTTAGGTATTCATATGTGTGTGTGGCCTATCTATGTGATGGATTGTTTATCAATTTGTAGATGTTGAACCTCCCTGTATCTCTGGGATCAAAGTCAACTTGATCATGGCAAATGATCTTTTCGATATGTTCTTGGATTTGGTTTGAAAGTATTTTAAGAATTTTTGCATCTATGTTCATAAGGGAAGTTAGTCTATAATTCTCTTTGCTGAATTTCATGTAGTTTAGGTATCAGGGTAGCTGTGGTCTCATTAAAAAAGAAACAGGCAATGTTCCTTCAGTCCTTATTTTTCAGAATAATTTAATGAGTATTGGTGTTAATTCTTCCTTGAAGGTCTGGTAGAATTCTGTGCTAAAGTCATCTGACCCTGGGCTTATTTTGGTTGGGATTCTTTTAATTAGTTTCTACTTCACTGGAGGTTATAGGTCTATCTAAATTGCTTTTCTGATCTTGCTTTAATTTGGCAAGTCATATATATCAATAAATTTATCCATTTCTTTTAGGTTTTCCAGTTTGGTGGAGAGCAGGATTTTTTTTTTAAGTATGTCCTCATGATTCCCTGAATTTCCTCAGTTTCTTTTATTATGTCTCCTCTAATTTTATTATGTTCATCTCTGATTTTAATTAATTTGGATCTTATATCTTTTAGTTAATTTGGCTAGGATCTTGTCAATTATCTTGATTATTGATTTTATTATTTCTTCGTATTATTTTTGTGGCTGCTCCTACTGATTTCAATCCTGAGTTTATTTCTTGCCATATACTTTTTGGGGGGTATTATTTTTCTTGTTTTCCTAGAGCTTTCAGGTGTGCTATTAAGCTACTAGTATGAGAGCTCTCCATGTTTTTAATATAGGCAATTAGTGTTATGAACTTGCCTCTTAGAATTGCTTTGTGTCTAATAGTTTTTGGGTATGGTATATTTTCATCATTCAGTTATAAAACCTTTAATTTCATTTATGTTTTGACTCATTTTTCATTCAGTAGTGAGTTGTTCAGTTTCCATAGTTTTATGAACTTTCTCCTGTTTCTGTTGTTGATATCCAGCTTTAACCCATGGTAGTCTGAAAAGATACAGGGTGTTATTTCAATTGTTTTATATCTGTTGAGACTTGCTTTGTGTCCAAGTTATGTAGTCAGTTTTGGAAAAAGTTCCATGAGGTGCTGAAAAGAAAGTATATTCTTTTGTGTTTGGGTGAAAATGTTCTATAAATATCTACTAGGTCCATTTGATTTATGATGTCATTTAGTTCCAGTATTCCCCTGTTTTGTTTTTGTCTGGATGGCCTATGTATTGGCAAGAGGAGGGTACTGAAGTCATCCACTATCATTGTGTGAGGGTCAATATGTGCTTTTAGCTGTAGTAGTGTTTCTTTATGAACTTTGGTGCTCTTGTGTTTGGTGCATAAATGTTTAGAATCGCAATATCTGCTTAGTGGATTTTTCCTTTGATGAGAATTTACTCCCTCCCTATGTCCTCTGATTAATTGTGGCATGAAGTCTATTTCGTCAGATGTTAATTACACGAGCTTGCTTCTCAGCTCCATTTGCTTGAAGTACTTTTTCTCATCCTTTTACCTGAGATGATATCTATCCTTAATGGTAAAATGTGTTTCTTGGGTGCATCTGAAAGATAGATCCTACTTTCTAATTCAGTCTGTTAGTCTTTGTCTTTGTGTTGTGTAATTGGGACCTTAATACTGAGAATTATCAATGAGCACTGTTTATTGATTCCTATTATTTTGCTGTTATAGTGTTGGTTTTTTACCTCTCTTTTGGTTTGCTGTTTTGAGATTATTTATTCTTTGTCTCTTCCTGGATGTATTTAACTGAAGTTTTAGACTAGTTTTCTTCCCAGTGCTTTCTGTACAACCAGATCTTGCTTAAATGTGCTTTTATCATATAATGTTCCTCCTCCCCATATTGTAATCAGTATTTTTGCTGGATATATTAGTCTGGGGCTGGCATCTGTAATATTCTAGAATTTGCTTTTAAAGTCTCCACCGAAAAGTCAGGTTTTTTTTTTCCCCTAGATCTGCCTTTATGTTATTTGGTCTTTTTTCCTTTGCAGCTTTTTTTTTTTACAAAAAAGATTTATTTATTTATTTATTTATTTATTTATTTATTTATTTATTTATTTATTTATTTATTGTGTATACAGTGTTCTGCTGCATCCAGAAGAGGGCAGCAAATCGTTATAGATGGTTGTGAGTCACCATGTGGTTGCTAGGAATTGAACTCAGTACTGCTTAGAAGAGCAGCCAAAGCTCTTAACCTCTGAGCCATCTCTCCAGGCCCTCCTTTGCAGCTTTTAATATCCTTCCTATGCTTTTTATGTTTTGTATTTTGATTATTATGTGCCAAGGGAACTTTCTTTTCTGGTCCCGCCTGTTTGGTATTCTGTATGCTTCTTGTACCTTGACAGACATCCCCTTCTTTAGGTTGGAAACTTTTTAACCTATGATTTTGTTGAAAATATTTTTATTGCCTTTGATCAGGGTTTGTTATCCTTCTTGTACTCCTATCATTCTTAGATTTGGTCTTTTCATAATGTCCCAGATTTCCTGGATATTTTGTGGCTGGATTTTTTTTTTTAGGTTTAATATTGTTCTCTTATTGAGAACATTCTGCTTTGTCATTGACACCTGATATTCTCTCTTCCGTGTTTTATAAACTGTTGGTGAAGTTTTGAAGTTTTCATTTGTCATCCTAAATTTTTCATTTCCAGCTTTATTGTTTGGGTTTTCTTTAGTGATTCTTGCTGTTAAATTTTATTTTCGTGTTAAGAACTTTTTATTATTTCATTCAACTCTTTCTTTTTGTATTCACAGTCTTCATCAAAGGATTTATTCCTATCCTCTTTAGGGTCCTTAGACCTATTCATAATTTTAAGTTTGAAGTCTTTGTCTTGTGCTTCAGCTATATTGAATTTATCGGAGTCTACTGTAGTAGGGTTACTGTGCTCTGGTAGAGGCATATTGTCTTGGTTAATCATGTTTTGTGTTTTTGTGTTGAGGTCTGGGCATCTGGAGTTAGGATAACTGAGGTGTTTTATAGTTGTTATCTAGCTCTTATCTTTGTTGGGTGGGTGTCCACTCTCTGGTTACTGTTGTCCTCTCAGGATCTTAGGCAAGTGTGATAGCTGTGTTGTCCCTTATGTAAAGAATACTTCTGCACTTTGGTGGGTGGCAGAGAAGAACAGAGATGGGTGAGGAGAAAAGGCTGAGGGAGAATGTGAGAAAGAATTAGGGGGATCTAGTCCACACAAAGAAGCAGGCTCCCCAGGGAGTGGAGGTGTGGTGGGAGGAGGGACTCCTGAAAGGAGGCTGAAGTAGGACAGAGAATAAGTCTAGACAGACAGGGATGAAAGGTCTGGGGACTTAGGTGTATACCAAGGGGTGCAGTCTTCTGTGGACGGAGTTGGAGTGGGAGGGGTGTCAACTGCAAGCAGGGCTGGGGACGAAACTGGAGCAATCATAATAGGAAGGACAGGAAGGGTAGTGAAAACCCTCTACCCAGTTCCAGCCCTAAAAGCCACTGGAGGGTCCCTGGTAGGAAATGCTTCTAGGTGTCAGTGGGTGGCACAAAACAATGGAGATGAGCTAGAAGGAAAGCTGAGAGGGTCCACAGGAAGGAGCTAAGCCGGGTCTTCTGGAATATATCTTGGCATAGCAAGGTTTGACAAACCTATGGCCGAACTGCACTAGATGGGGAAAACAAAAAGCACATCCCTATAACCAGGGCAGCTTCCGCTCTTTCCACTCTTCACTCACAACAGTGCTGGAAGCCTCAGCCAAAGCAAGGGATCTTTATCTACGATTCCATACATAAAGGGCCCTAAAGACTCCACAAGAAGGTTCTGCAAAGTGAATAGAACTAGAAAACATTATTTTGAGTGAGGTAACCCAGACCCAGAAAAACAATTATCATATATACTCACTCATAAGTGGTTTTTAAACATAAAGCAAAGAAAATCAGCCTACAAATTTCAATCCCAGAGAACCTAGACAACAATGAGGACACTAAGAGAGACTTACATAGATCTAATCTACATGGGAAGTATAAAAAGGACAAGATCTCCTGAGTAAATTGGGTTGAAGGGGAGGAGAGAGGCAGGGAGGGGAGCAGAGAAGCAGAGAAAAGTGTAGAGCTCGATAAAAAATTAATAAATAAATAAAAAAGAGAATGTTCTGCAAAGTGACAGAATACAAAATTAACATACAAAAATCAGTTTCCTTTATGGCAATGACATCTATACTGAGAAATAAATCAAGAAAATAAACACATTCACAATTGCCTTTAAAAAAAATGAAACAATACCTTGGAATAAATATAACGAAGGAAGTGAAACTCCTCTATAATGAACTCTAAAACAGTGAAGAAATTGTAGCAGACAGATCTCATGGCTCCCAATCTCATGGCTCTATAAAACCAATCCTGTGAAAACAGCTATACTATACCCAAGCAGGTTTGGTTCAATGCAAGCCTCAACTAAAATGCCAAAGGCGTTCTTCACAAAATTATTTTAAACTGTATTATAATGCATATGAAGGCAAAATAGAGAACAGATACCCAAGGCAATTCTGAGTAAAAGGAACAATGTTAGAGTCATTGCCATACCTGATTTCAAGCCGTGAGTCCTAGTAACAAAAACAACATGGTATTGGCATACACACAAGACACAAAGATCAATAGGATGGAAAAGAGGAGTCGGGCCCAGTGGGATGGCTCAGTAGGTAAAGGCACTTGCTGTCAAGCCTAATGACAATCTCTGGGGCCCACATGGTAGGAGAGATCCAATTCCACACATTACACTGCCTGCCAACACACATACACAGTCTTAGGGTTTGCTATTGCTGTGAAGCTCTTATAAAGGAACCATTTGAGGGTGGCTCGATTACAGTTTCAGAGGTTCAGTCCATTATGATCATGAAGGGGAGCATGGCAGCATACAGGCAGATGTAGTGATGGAGCTGAGAGTCGACTGACACCCTGGGAGGTATCCTGAGCCTAAGAAACCTCAAAGCCTGCTCCCACTGTGGCACACTTCCTCTCACAAGGCCATACCCCTTCTAGCAAAGACACACCTCCAAATAGTGCCACTCCCTATGCAATTTTGAGGGTCAAATACATTCAAACTATCACACACACACACAATAAATTTAATAAAAATTCTAAGAGAACCTAGATGTAAACCCACACCGCTACAGGTACCTGATTTTCTCAAAGACAAAAATGTATATTAGAGAAAAGATATTTTCAACAAATAATGCTTGGAGAACTGGATGAGCTCACACAGAAAAATGAAAGTCTTTCTACACAAAAATCAACTTTACATAGTCCAAATATTTCTTTAAATAATCACTCTATTTGTGTATGGGTGTTTTGCCTGTGTGGATGAATGGATGCCATGTGCATGCCTGGTGCACACAGAGGTCAGAAGAGGGCATTGGACCCCCTGAAACTGAAGTTACAGATAATTGTGAGCCACCATGTGGATGGTGGGAATTGAACCTGATCCTCTAAAAGAACAAGTGTTCTTAGCTTCTGAACCATCTCTCCATCCCCAATGGATCAAAGATTTCAATGTCAGACCGTACATAAACTCTCAATGTATTCAAAGGAAGAGTAGGCAACACACTTCAAGATACAGACAGAGGAAGAACTTTATGACTAGGACTCCAGTTGCTCAGGGAAATAATTGACAAATGATACATCATGAAATTACAGAGCTCTTGTACAGTTTTTTAAAAAGTGAAGAGACAGTTGCAGAATGGGAGAAAACTACTCGCTGTAAACATCACAGCTCGGGTGGAAAGGGATCCTGGCAGTCGGGAGCCATGGAACACCACAAAGTCACTGTAAGCAGAGCAGCTTGCAGCCCTGCTCCAGGGAAAGGTCCCCCAATGTCACAGCTCTGCTCTGACAGCAAAGCTATTACAGTTCTGCTCAGGTCCCCTGGATGTAACAGCTCTGCTCAGCCTGTGGGAGGATTCTTCAGCCAAAGTGTTACAGTTCCGCTCTGCTAGGCTCTGCTCTGCTCCAGGGAAAGAAGGAGGCCTCACCCAAACCTCACTCAAGAGATTTATTGGGAGGGAAGAATCCAGGAGGGTGGCTTCCTCTGCCAGGGTGGAAAAAAGTAACTCCCGACTGAACAGGCACAGGGCTTACATAGGGCTTCTTAGGGGTAGGGTTTTTCTGGGGTGAAGATTTTCAGGGTGGGAATTGGTTGCATTTTGATCCCCGAACTTGGATAAACTCAGAGATTGACTGAATTTCGTGCTCAGGGATTGGTTGATTTTTGTGCTGAGTTGGTGAGGGACAAAGTGTGTTTCTTTGGCTCTGGTTTCAGAGCAAAATCTTGTTTCTCTCACTGGCCCTTTTGGTTCTGGTTTCAGGGCCAGTGAATTGGCTCTGGTCTCAGGGTCAGGGTGTGTTTCTTTGGCCTGGTTTCAGGGTCAGGGTGTAGACACACGTCTCTTTGGCTGGCCCTCTTACCCTATATTCACTATATATCTAACAAAGGATTAAGATCTAGAACATATAAAGAACTCAAAATACTAGAGGCAGGAGTGGTGTCATACACCTTTAATCCCAGCATGTGGGAGACAGAGTCAAGATCTCCATGAGTTTCAGGCAAGCTAGGGCTAGACGGTGACAGGGTCTCACTATCTAGGGCATTGCAGTGATGAGCTCACAGCAGCTATGGCTGCCTGTGTCAGTCATGTACAAGTCTGGGCTTATCAAGTCATGTACAAGTCGTGGAGAGAGTCCTACCTGTCCCTGCTGAACTTTGAGCTACTGGTGGATTCTGAGAGAATTGGCTTTAGTTGAGTATCTGTGGTAAGCCCACCAGGATCTAATGAATAGCTCTATATCCACGATCACTCAGACAGCCCTGCACAAACTCTGTACTCAACAAACAAAACAAAATATGAACATGGGAAAGGGATCTGTAGGGATGGGAGATGACAGGTGACAAGGAGTTTAAACAAGAATAATCAGAATGCTTTATATACATGCCAAATAACAAATTCAATTAATAATTGAATAATTGCGCTGATAAAATGAGCAGATAATTCTCAAAAACAGACATACAAATACTCAATTCAGTAACTAAGCACTGTTCCTCCTTTTGTAGTAGGTGAAGACGGTTTGATTCCCAGCACTCACACTGCAGCTAACAACTGTCTAACTCTAGTTACAGGGGATGTGCCTCCCTTTTCTGGCCTCTGAGAGCACTGCATACACATGGTACACATGCACACCTGCACATAAGACTAATATAAGTATTTAAAAACTGCAACAAATATTCAACTTCACCACCTATCAAAGAAGTCCAAATTAACTGCATTAAGATTTTTAGCTGACTTTATTAATCATCAAAAACAGAATTACAAGAGCTGGAATGGCTGCTCAGTGGGTAAAGAATTTGAGTTCAAATCCCCCCCAAATCACATGAAAGTCAAGTGCAGTAGTGGGTCTGTAATCCCAGGGCTCCTGTGGGGAGATGGGAGGCAGAGACAAAAGAATCCCTAGAAGCTCACAGGTCAGCTACGCTAGTGTTTGCTGCAGCAAACAACAGAGACCCTGTTTCAAAAAAAGGTGGAAAACAAGACCCAGCATGTGAAGTTGTCCTCTCACATCCATGAATGCATCCACACTCGTACACGTGAAAGCATATGCCCACACATCATACACACCAAAAAGAAGAGAAGAGGAAGAAGAAGAGATGGAGGAAGAAAAAGAAGAAAAGGGGCTGAGCGTCGTTCTGAGGATGAGTCCTTACAGAAGACTCAGATTCGGTTCCCAAAACTCAAAACTATCCTGAACTCCACTTCCAGAGGATCCAATGCTCTCTTCTGTTTGCATGGGCACCAGGTATGCACACAGTACACACACACACACACACACACACACACACACACACACACAGGCATGTAAAACTCACATACATGTTTAAAAAAACTAAATCTTAAGCAAGAAAGAAAGGAAGGAAGGACAGACAGATGGGAGGAAAGAAAGCAGTCAATTCAGTCAGTTGGTGACTTTAATCCCAGCACCTGGGGCAGAGAGGCAGAGGTCTGTAAATTCAAGGCCTGATCTGCACATTGCCTTCTAGGGCTACATAGTGAAACAATGTGTGTGTGTGTGTGTGTGTGTGTGTGTGTGTGTGTGTGTGTGTGTGTGTGTGTGAGA
>JAQHUG010000433.1:451914-469578 GCA_028555095.1 Dicrostonyx torquatus | reverse complement strand
AGAGAGAGAGAGAGAGAGAGAGAGAGAGAGAGAGAGAGAGAAACACAAAGACACAGAAACGGGCAGAGAGACAGAAAGACAGAGAAAGAAGAGAAAAATAACAAACACTATGTGAAGGAGAAAAATGGGTACTTGTATAAGCTGGTGGGGATGTGAACAAGTCCCGTGACCATGGAATCAGTATGGAAGTTCCTCAAAATAAAAGCATTAACCTACCATATGCCCTGTACCACTCCTGAGTATTTTACCCAAAAGGATTTCCATTAAGATATCACAGAAATACTTGACAGATATCAGTGTTTACTCCAGAACAACTCACAATAGCTAAGTTAGGGAACCAACCCAGGTGTCCAAGAAAGAAATGCAAAAGAAAATATGGCATAAATACACACAAAAAATTATTTAACCATAAAAAAAGAAAAAAGCTATTTTCTTTATAAGAAAAAGGATGCAACCTGAAAGGATTGTACAGAGTGAATTAAGCAAACTACAATTTACTGTGGGTCTTCCCACTTTAGACAATCTAATCAAGAAAAACCCTCACAAGAGTGCTCAGTGGCTTACCTTTTAGTGGATTTCCTATCCAGTCATAGTGACCACCAAGACCAACCATCACGGTGTATATAGCAGAAATAGAAGAGAAACTGTCTAGGTAGCAAAAGGCAATGGGTGAACAAGTGGAGGGGAGAGAATGTGAGGGGAATATGCCCAAAATATATTACATACCAGCATGAAATGTCCCTATGAAACCTAAAACAGTGAATATACACCAGAAAACAAGCAAAAAAAAAAAAAAGCATCTGGGCATCGTTGCCCACATCTAAAGGCTAAGGCAGGCAAATCTCTTTTGAGTTTGAGACCAGCCTGGTCTACATAGTGAGTTTCAGGCCAACCAGGAGAGAAGTGAGACCCATCTCAAAACAAAAAACAAAAAAACAAATTTAATGAAAAATAGGGTTCCACAGAAAGGCTTGGTGAGTAGAGTCAGGGGACCAAGTCCTGAGTTCAGTCTGATGACCCACATGGTTGCAATAGAAAACTCCTGAAATGTGTCCTCTGACCTACCTACCTACACACACACACACACACAGAGAGAGAGAGAGAGAGAGAGAGAGAGAGAGAGAGAGAGAGACTGTACACCAACAGAGACAAGCCATGTACATACACACAAATAGATGTCTGAAATATAAAGGAAACAAAAGAAGCAGAGTGCTTACAAGCGGCGCTAACATAAACCAGTTCAGGAATGTTGTTTCTGGGAATGTTTCCTGGAGCATGTGCTAAGGAATAAGTTCCAGGTGATGAAACAGGACTGGCAAGATGATCAACATAAAGTCAAAGGGCCCCATTCTTGGATGAGCACCCCATAAACACTTATCCTTTGCATTTTGACCAGTTGTTTCTTCATTCATGTACAAAGGACCTTCTCTGGTGAGGCCTGAGAGCTACACTAAATCAATGAGTAGAAAAACACAAATGTAGAGGCTGCCTGATACTACATCCATTTAGCAGAATCATGGAACTAAGCTCAGCTCCTCATCCTAAAACTCAGGAACCATCTCGGAATTAATGTCAAAGCCAAAGGTCAGGAAGCCCAGAGCATAGCAAGGTCTTCTGGTCACAAGACTCTTGCACACATGAACTCCCAGAAGCTGTGTTCACCTACAAAGGATCAAGCCAGTCACCATTACAGGAGATGGGAGAGTCTCAGAAGCCACCACCTGTGGCTGAAGATATTGAGTCAATGGATTCTTGGAGTGGAAGAGTCCCATTTCTCTAAAGATGTGGTCCCCGGCAGGTCAACGATGACCCAGTGATGACCCAGTGATGGCCCCATACCTTCGAGTACGTAAACAATACAAACCGAACTCAGCAGGTTATTAAGAAAAAAAAGAAAAAGAGTACATGAAATTAACATGGGAAAGAATAGTAGGTGGTAAGTAGATCTGGGAGGAGTTGGTGGAATGGCGAGTTAATATAATCAAAATATACTGCTTGTATGCATGAAATAATCAAAGAATTACTAAAATACCATATTTTTTTAAATAGTGAGAATTGGGCTGGAGCAATGGCTCAGTGGTTAAGAGCACTGCCTGCTCTTCCAAAAGGCCTGAATTCAATTCCCAGGAACTACATGGTGGCTCACAACCATCTGTAATGAGATCTGGTGCCCTCTTGAGGAAGAGACCTGGTCAGTTGTCCTCATCAACCTAGACCATGAAACCCAATATGGGACAAGTTCAACAGAACTGCCATATACCAGCTGCCCATGCATACATCAGCATTACCTGGGAATAAATTTTATTTTCATTCATTCAAGTATATTTTATGTATAACGCCAAGATTAAAAGATAGGGATCACCAGGCCTGGTGACACATGCTGATGTGGGATTCCCCTCTGTATGCTGTGAATACCATTGTTTAATAAAAAAAAAAAACTGTTTTGGGCCTGTGCAGAGAAGAATAGAGGTAGGTGGGAAAAACTAAACTGAATGCTGGGAGTAGGAAGGCAGAGTCAGGGGAGAAGACATGGAACCTTGCCAGTAGGCCACAAACCTCATGATAAAATATAAAATAATGGAAGTGGGTTAAATTAAGATGTAAAAGCTAGCCAATAAGAAGTTAGAGCTAATAGGCCAAGCAGTGATTCAATTAATACAGTTTCTATGTGGTTATTTCAGGAGTTTGGGCAGCCAGGGAAATGAACAAGTGGCCTTCTTACAACAACACGTCTTTAATCTCAGCATTCAGAAGGCAGAGGCAGATGGATCTCTGTGAGTTAGAAGCCTATTTGATCTATACAGTGATGTGGGATTCCCCTCTGTATGCTGTTAATATATTTTATTACCATTGGTTAATAAGGAAACTGCTTTGGCCTATGGCAAAGCAAAATAGAGCTAAGCAGGAAAACTAAACTGAATGCTGAGAGAAAGAAAGCAGAGTCAGGCAGATGCCATGTAGCTACCAAAGGAGGACACTAGAACCTTACCAGTAAGCCACAACCTCGTGGAGATACACAAATTAATAGAAATGGGTTAATTTAAGAAATAAGAACTTGCTAGGAATACACTAGAGCCATTGGTCAAACAGTGTTGTAATTAATATAGTTTGTGTGATTATTCAGGTCTGGGTGGCCAGGAAACCAATGCACAGTCTTTGTTTACAATACAGTGAGGTCCAGGCCAGCTAGAGCTACACAGTGAGACCCTGTCTCAAAAGCAACACAAAAGAAAAATAAAAACAAACAAAAGAGGGCATTGGAAAGGTCATTCAGCTATTAGGAATACTGGCTGCTTTTCCAAAGGACCCAAATTTGTTTCCTAGCACCCACAGAGCAGCTCACATTTATACACACAGTTCCAGAGACTCCAATACCTTCTTCTGGCCTCAATGTGGATCGGGTATGCACATGGTAAACCAATACACATGCAGACAAAACACTCATGCACATTAACATACAAATTAAAAACCACAACAACAAAGAACGTGGGGATCTTAGTGAGTGAATGTAGATGTTACATGACCTGAGACTGTAGAGATAATTCTTTTATTACATAGCAATTTCCCCCTCTCCAGGAAGGAGGAAGGAGGCTCTCAAGACTCAGGAAGTTTAAAAAAAAAAAAAAAGTCCCAAGTCTGGGAACACTGGAACTGAACAAACTTTGCCAGGGTTCCTCCCCCAAGGGATACTGCAACACTTGCTACCAAACAGAGGGGAAAGGCTCTGACCCACATAGTCCATGTCCTGCTGCCTGCTAGTCCTGCGGAGAGCTCCCCAGCTGCAGCATTCTGGAGTCTTCACCCATCCTGGGGTGTTGTTCCCAGTGTCATAGCTGCCTCTGAATCGTCCCTGCTCCTATAATATCCCAATAAAAACTCACTGGTTCACCAAGCTGTACTTGAGTAGACTTGTTACTTTGGTCTGTCCTGGATTCCCTATTTGGGGTGAGTCGAGTCAGGAAAAGCCTCACTATATACATAGCAATTGACTATAAGTAAAAAAAAAAAAAATAGTGCCCCTGATAAAGGTGACTATGCACACAGATAGCGCAATGGCACATGCCTAAAGCTCCAGCTGTGTCGAAGGCTGAGACAAAAGGATCACTTGAGACCAGGAGTTCCAGACCAGCCTACGGAACATAGATCCTATCTCAAAACAATAAATAAAAATTAAATGTGTTAGGGATGTGGTTCAGTTGGTATAATGCTTGCCTACCATGCAAGAAACCTGAGTTCAAGCCCCAACACCACATAAAATTTGCATGGTGACATAGCATGCAATAAAAACACTTAGGAGGTAGAGGTGGGAGGATCAGAAGTCCAAGGGTAGTGAGCTTATAAGCATCCCAAGAGGAATGAGGTCCTGTCTCAAAAACAAAAAAGCTACCTTTTTTGTAGCATTGGGGATGAATTGATCTCACACATTTAGCAAGCTTTCTGCTGTTGAATTACATTGTCATATTCCCCAAAATTACTTCTATCAACTAAAAATGAAAATTGAGAGGGCTAAAGAGATGGCTCCGTGGTTGAGTACTTGCTGCCATTCCACAGGATTTAAGTTTGGTTCACAGAAGACATGAAAGGTGGCTCACGGCAGTAGTTCTTCCGGAGCCAGAGGACCTGATTTTTCTGGCTTCTTCAGGTCACACACACACACACACACACACACACACACACACACACATATATATATATATATATAAATGGAACTGGAAGGTCTTTTAAATTTAATATAAATAAAAATTTAAGTTCTTTTCAAAATAGGTTTGCTGCACTAAGAGGCCAAAAGAGGCATTGGGTACCCTAGAGTTGGAGTTACAGGTGGCAGCAAGTCACCAGATGTGAATTCAGGTCCTCTACAAGAGCAGTTATTTATCTTAACTCCTGACCCATCTGTCTAGGTGCCCCTTACCTTTTGAGACATGGTTCCATATAATGTAGGCTGTCCTCAGAGACACTAGTAAATGAGGATGACCTTGAATTTCTTGCCTTCCTGCCTTCCTCTCCTCTGTGCTAGGGACTACAGGTGTTTACTACAACATCTCTTTTACAAAAGTGCTGAGGATCCAGTCCAAGGCTTCGTGCACGCTAGGTAGGCACTCCCCAACTGAGCTACATCCTCAGCAGGAGGTTGATTTCATCTTGATGCTCTTCAATAGAAGCCCAGCACACAAACTGGCTGTACAATTTTTTTTTATGGGGGAAGGAAATACAGGAATGTAGAGGGGAGGAGGAAAACATTCGATTCATTTTTACCACCCAAGTTCTTCATAATAGTTTAGGAGATTTTCTTTTTTTTTTTTCCGAGACAAGGTTTCTCTGTAGCTTTGGAGCCTGTCCTGGAACTAGCTCTTGTAGACCAGGCTGGTCTAGAACTCACAGAGATCTGCCTGCCTCTGCCTCCGGAGTGCTGGGATTAAAGGCGTGCACTACCACTGCCAGCTAAAAGATTTTAACAGCTTCAAAATTTTAATGAGTGCACTATAGATAAGAGGGAGAGAGTATGTGTGAGCCAGACAACATGGTACACAGCAGCAATCCCTGCATTCTGGAAGCTCAGGTAGGAAAACCCTGAGTTTGGTGACATTCTAGGTTGCATGGTAAGCTGGAAGCCAGCATGGACTGTGATGAGACCCTGTCTCAAAAAGAAATAAATCAAAAATTTGAAAGACCAGATGATTTCAACTATACTCCCACAATCAAATAGAATCCCTAAATATATAAAAAGTTAAGATCTCAGACCTTATAAATCCTTACCTTTGCTATTATAGATTCCCCTGTGTTTCCTCTCGTGTCTCCCTATCTTCAGCTACCATGCTGGATTTGTTTTGTAACCTAGACTGCTCTAGAACTCATTCTGTGAATCAGGAGGTCCTTATTACCTCTCAGCAGTCTTCCTGCCTCAGCCTCAGCCAGCACTGGAATCCCAGAGGCGAACCACCATCCCTGTTAAACCTATGATGTCACCTTTCCTTCTACGACACATCCTTCCCTGCTCCACCCTGTCCAAGACCCAATTCCACATCCTAAAGTAATCCATTTAATAAGTCTTGCCCGCTTTCAATGACGGTCATACGTGGTCTTTGCCCTCACTTATTAAAAGAATCTAGTCATGGTGGTGAATGGGAGGGAGGTAGAGGTGGGACGACAGTGAGTTCAAGGTCACTCTCTGTTACACTGAAAAGTTCAAGACCATCCTGGTCTACCGGAAATTCTGTCTCGAAAATAAAGAAGGAATCGGAAGCAGGAGGTGGAAGAAGTGGAGGAGGCGGCAAAACAACCACGGGCCCATTCATTCAACCGTCAAGCATTTACAAACAGCCCTCACGTGACCAGCTACCGACCAGACACCCCGTCATGTCCCCCTTCCCCGCACCCCAGAAAAGGTAATGTTGGAGCAGGTGGAGAATGCAGTCGCAGTTTTGATGGCAGATTCACCCAGAAGAAGTAGCCTGACCTGGCCACCCAGTCCACCGCCCAGACCCGGGCTCTGAAGATAAGCTTTCCAGTAACGCCCCTTCTAACGCCCGGCCCTTGTCTGGTCCCGCCTAACCTTGCACTGGGACACGCCCCCCACATTAGCCCCTCCTCCATTTCATTCAGTCCTTGGCCTCAAGTCCCACCGCCAGGACGCCGAATTTATTCCCAGTCTCATGATTCCATTGGTCAGAATTCCATAAGAGTCCGCCCTCCATTAATTTCATTGGCGGATTAGATGTCAATCTTCTCCATAGCACACACACACCCCCCTCCATCTCAACAGTTGCCAGGGCCGAGGTTTGAGGGACAGATAATAATGGACGTCTCAGCACCTCTTCTGATTGGGTAGAAATCCAGGCTCTGGGTGGGGCTTAGTACCTCAGCTAAGGGTTGCTCAAGGCCGCAGTCTTCCTTCAGAGGCACACCTCTTGCCCATCACTATTGGTAGTTTACGTGTCGATCAAAATCATTCCTTATTTTGAGAGGCAAAATTATGTGTCTATCACAGGTTCTCTCATTTCAATTCGTTCCTCTCCTCAGAAAACTGTAGCCAGGGCCCGGCTCATAAACTGGCTGTGGATTGGTCGGATCTCCTGTCACTCTTCCTCAGTGGGCGGAGCCAATAGCCTAATGGGGCGGTGAATTGGTTGACCGGGCCTCGGGGGGGCGGGGCAGCGGCTCCTGTCAGCGGGTGAAATGGCAGCGGCTGAGCCGGTGACGGCGGCGGTCCCCGGGGGCGGCTGAGTGAAAGGGGCCGGGCCGCGGGGTTTGCGGGACCCCCGAGCAGACGCGACCCCGGGCTGGTGAATCGGACGACGCAGTGCAGAGACGGCGAGGCTCGGCGCGGCGATGGCGGCGCTCTCCGCGCAGGTAGGGCGGCCTCGGGCAGGGCCTCTCCTCCCGGGGGGTGTCAGTGCTGCGGGGCCCCGTGGGGAACCCGAGCCAGGAGCGTGACCTGGGGTCGCCTCGTCTCCCGAACCCGCGCTTCGAGTCTCGGCATTCCCAGCTCTGGAGCCTGGAACTCCGGCCTCCGCCCACCCTCGTTTCCGATCCCCCCAGGATCACTTCCAGGGCTTCTAGGACCCCATGTCTCTTCCTCTTGACGCCCCCCCCCACAGGCTCGGGACCCCTGTACATCTTTCCCAAGACCCCCCCTATAAGAGCCTGTCCAGAGCTTCCCCATCCCCCCAGTCTGCAGCCTCCCCCCCCCAACTAGCTTATCCCCTCCAGTCCACAACCCCAGTCCCAAGGTCCCTCGCATCTGTACATCCCGTGCCTTTATGCCCCCCTCACTTGGGTTCCTATATTCTGCGTCTGGCCTGCACCCTCATCCTTTCCAAGGAGACCAAGCTCAGAGCCCTGTATTCTTTCCTTCTGACCCAACAGAAACCCATGCCTCGCCTCCTAAATGGGAAGATTCCCAACTGAATCCCCAGACATCAGCTCAGCCTGCTCACTTGGCACCTTTCATGGTCAAGGGCACCACTAAAAAAAAAAAAAAAAAACAAACAATCACTTCTAGGTCTTCTGAGAGGACCACACACTGTTGCTGATCTTGACCCATCTAGATCCCAGCTTCCAAAAGAAATGAACACTAAGGACTTCCCAAAAGATAATGCGAATCCCATCCCTAATAGACACACCCTCCCCACCCATCTTCCTGAGACACACTGAGATACCCATACACATACAGAAACCTAGGAGCTCAACACAGATGAAGGCACATGAATGCTCTCCCTCCCTCTCTCTTTCTACAAACACACACACACACACACACACACACAGAGAGAGAGAGAGAGAGAGAGAGAGAGAGAGAACTGCTGAGAACTACACACCTCCTTGTCCTGCACAGCCCAGTACCCTCAACAGGCCTCCTAACTCAGACAAAAAACAGAAGATTATGAGGTGATGGCTCTGTCCCCAGCAGCTAGCCTGTCCCTTCCACCCCATTCTCTTTAAGCTGGGACCACACTGATGCTCCACAGGGTATCAGGGCCTGGAATCTACCTATCACAGATCTTTTCCCCTTGCCTCTGTCCCTTTCTGCCTTGCCCTTTTTAACAGGACAGCATTCTCCTACCCCCGTGTCTCAAAAGGAATCAAGAGCCGTTCCCAAATTTATGGCACACCTCCACCCCCACCATGGGGAGTGAGATGTTCCAGCCACTCCTGGCCCCAATCCTAAAGTCTGCCCAGTCTGATGGGACCAGCATCCCTGAGCCTATGGCATCTGCTGGCCTCAGATAGAGCCTGTGCTGCCATCCAAGGTGCTTCAAGGCCAGGTCCTGACAACCTTTCACCCACCACCAATATGTTTGGTCAAAACAACAGCTTTCTCCTAGCATTTGGGATCAGCTTGGACCAGGTCGGACCTGCCAGAAACATATACCTATTTGTTTAAGGAATATTTCAGAAAGGAAAAACAAATGTGCTGAAGAGGGCTGGAGGTAATGAGAAAGGAAGGGGTGCTCTGCTCCCCCCCCCGCCGAGTGCACCACCCCAGCTTATCTGTTATTGAGCCAAGCTCCCCACATCCCTGGCTCTTTTATGGTTGTATTGCATTGGTTCTTCTCACCCCTTCTGCCCCACAGCTCCCATCCTGGGGTCCCACCTGTAGGTTCTCTCTGGGTTCCTGCGGTTGAATGGGGGTGGTTTGGAAGGGATCGAAGGTGGCTTGGCCCTGGCACAAGAGCTGAGGCAAGACAGAGAAGCAAGAAGAGATCACAGCCCTGGCTGTAGTTTGTAGAACTGCAGGGTGTGAGGAGAATCCAGAACAAACCAGCCCCAACCAAGCATTTAGTATGCCAGGAAAGATTCAGATAAAAACCCTAGGCTTCCTGGTAGAATATTTACAAGTAAATTCTGCACAGATTTGGAAGAAAAACTCATCTTGGCTCAGAGCCTCAACTTCTCCATCTGGAAAATGGGGGGATAAGGCCTTAGAATAGTATTCAGTGCTACAAGGGAGTCAATGAGGTTAGGGTGTGGCCTTGTGTGCTTCCTGGGAGCTGTGTAAAAGAGAACAGTAAGGTTTAGCAGAACAGACCCCAAATACAGCTGTTGAAGTTGGTAGCATCACTGGCCCTGAGAATCCCTGTCCTCAGTGGATAAGAACCCTATCTGAAGGTCTTAGCTGTCTTGAAGGAAGCTGGCTTAAATCAGTGCTGAAAGAATGAAGGAAAAAAGATGGTCTGTTGCGGGACTTGTAGTCATACAGGGGTCTCCTGGAAGGACTGGGACGTGGGAACTATTGGCCAGTCACCCTGATGCCCCACATAGAACCCTGAACATGAGCTAGAAGTTTCAGCTATTTGCTGAAAGCAGGAATCCATGAAAAGACTTGAAGGTCATATGGCACATGGGACACTGCAAGACCTCCTCTCACTCCCCAGAGGACTTTGCACAGATGGACACAGTGGGGTAGAAAGGCTCCCTGGGGTAGACTGTGAAGTCTATAGAAAGTGCCTGAAGGCTTCAAGCTTTTGAGTGGAACCAGCACAGCTTTGCTGTAGCCTGAGGATGTGTATCCATTGTCTTTTATGTCTGTGCTTTGATAGGTACTGATAGATCAGAAACATATCTCTGTTTCCTCCAATAGAATGTAATGTCAGTGTTTATGCGTGATGACCCACTGCACTCCAGGGAGTTGAGTCAGGTGTCCTGTACCTAAAGCCGCACAGCTGGCTTGGAGAGAGGGGAAGAGTTGGACCCAGAAGCACACACTGATTGAGCTCATGCCTTGCATTCACAGTGCCAAGCCCCATTTGCATATCATCTCAATTAATCTTCTAAGCAACCCGAAGGAGCCAGCATTCTAGTGTGTGCCTTTGCCATCACACCCTGCTGCCACAGAAGGCATGGAGGCAACACAGAATCCCATGCGGTGCTGCTGTAAGAGCTCTGAGAAAGGACCGATGCTTCCCCAGGGCATACAGGAAGGCGTGGCAGGGGTGACTTATGGATGGAGTCACCAGACAGGCATGGCAGGTTAGAGTGTTCCAGAAGTACTTGGACAGGGTCCCAGGAGGTGGGACCAGCTTGGTTCCTTCAAAGGATATGTGACTTCTTCCGAGCATGGATGAATAGGCTTCACCCTTCAGGCCAGAATATACCAAATGTAATCCGCATGACAGATATACATCATCAGGCACTCGTGAGTAAAAAGATATCAGAATTGGGAAGATTTAGGGAAGGTACAAACTATATCATCTCCAGGAAAGCCAAAGTCAAGCAGTAAGAGGAAGGAGATTGTTGAGAGCTAACACACTCCCCCTGCTACCCCATCCCTCAGAGGGACATTCCAGTGCCCTTTTGCTATAATTTGCCTCCACTTTACTGTTATTTCTCAGCATGTATCAATGTTCTTCCGAAATATTTTGTTTGTAGGTGGCATGGTGGGTGTATTAGGTATTCACATACGCGTAAATGCACATGTTTATGTACACACATGTGGAGTATAGGGGTCAACCTTGGGTATCATTCCTCAGTATCTGTCCACCTTGGCTTCTTTTTTTCTTTTTTTTTATTGTTAAAAGAAAAATTTACATTTACTCCCCTTGTCCCAGGCCCTCCTGCTCCCCCAATACCCCACCGCCCTCCCCCTGCTTCCTTAAGATGGGGCAGGATACCCTGCCCTGTTGGAAGCCCAAGGCCCTCCCCGCTCCATCCCAGTCTAAGAATGTGTGCATCCATATAGAATAGGTTCCCCAAAAGCCAATACGTGCAGAAGAGATAGGTCCCTGTGCCATTATCATTGACTTCTCAGTCAGTCCCCATTGGTAGCCACATTCAGAGAGTCCGGTTTGGTCATATGCTCATTCAGTCCTGGTCCAGCTGGATTTGATGAGCTCCCAATAGATCAAGCACACTGTCTCAGTTGATGGGACAGTCCCTCATGGTCCTGACGTCCTTGCTCATCTTCTCCCTCCTTCTGCTCTTCGACTGCACCTTGGGAGCTCAGTCCCTTGCTCTGATGTGAATGTGGGTCTCTGGCTCTATCACCATCCATCAGGTGAAATTTCTAGCTGGGGACATTCCTGTGGACACCTGGGATCCGCTCTAGAGACAAGTCTCTTGCCAAAACCTAAAATGACTCCCTTAATGTAGATATCTTATTCCCTTCTTCAATATCCACCCTTCCTCCATCTCCACCCTCCCACTCCCTCAAGCTCTCCCCAGTTCTTCCCTTCTCCATTTTACCCCCTCCCTTTTGCCTACCCTCACCTCCAGCCCCTACCTCCATCCCCCCACACCCGTGCTTCCAACTTTTGCCTGGCGATCTTGTTTGCTTCCAATTTCCAGGAGGATCTATATATGTTTTTCTTTGGGTTCACCATGCTATTTGGCTTCTCTAGGCTTGTGAGCTATCAGCTTAATGTCCTTTGTTAATGGCGAGGGTCCACTAATGAGTGAGTACATACCATACTCATCTTTTTGGGTTTGGGATATCTCACTAAGGATAGAGTTTTCTATTTCCATCCATTTGCATGCAAAATTCAAGATGTCATTGTTTTTTTCTGCTGAGTAGTATTCTTATGTGTATATATTCCACACTTTCTTGATCCATTCTTCCATTGAGGGGCACCTAGGTTGTTTCCTGGTTCTGGCTATTACAAATAATGCTGCTATGAACATAGTTGCACAAATGCTTTTGTAGTATGGTTGGGCATCTCTTGGTTTTTCGAGACAGGGTTTCTCTGTAGCTTTGGAGCCAGTCCTGGAACTAGCTCTTGTAGACCAGGCTGGTCTCGAACTCACAGAGATCCGTCTGCCTCTGCCTCCCAAGTGCTGGGATTAAAGGCGTGTGCCACCACTGCCTGGCCACCTTGGCTTCTTTGCTTGTCTTTTTATTTGATGTCTATGATATTTTGCCTGCATGTGTACATAGGCACACATGCATATCTGGTGCCCATGGAGTCCAGAAGAGGGTGATAGATCTCTTGTAAAACTGGGTTACAGATGCTTGTAGTCACCGTATGGATACTGGGAATTGAACCCTGCAGCTCTACAAGAGCAGTCAGTGTTCTTAACTATTGAGCCATCTTTCCAGACACTGTCCACCTTTTGAAATAAGTCTCTCAGCTGGATGGTGGTGGTGTACACTTTCAATCCCAGCTCTCAGGAGGCAGAAGTAGGCAGATCTCTGTGAGTTTGAGGCCAGTCTGGTCTACAACATGAGTTCTAGAACAGCCAGGGCTACACAGAGAAACCCTGTCTCAAAAAACAAAATAATAATAGTAGTAATAGTAGTAATGTTAAATTTAAAAAGAGAAAAAGAGAAGAAATGGGTCTCTCACTACACCCCAGGGACCCTACTGTCTCTGCTTACCTGGCTCTCATCTTACAAACATCTGCCACCTTTTTACATGGTTGCTAGGGCTCAAAGTCAGGTCCTCATGCTTGCATGAAAAGTACTTGACTATCTCCCTGGCTCTATAAAGTAGGGTTGTTGAATAGTCATTTTTTCCCAGTGTGCATGTATGGTGTACTTGTACATTCTCCTGTACATAGTTACAAGTGAAGATGCACTAGTGTGCACGTCCATGTGGAGGGTAGAGGTTGACATCAGGTGTCCTCTTCAATTACTCTCCACTTTTCATCTGCTAAGACGGTCTCTGGCTGACCTGTAGCACTCCAGTTTGTCTAGTCTAGCTAGCCAGCTTGCCTAGGGATCCCCTATCTCTCTCTGTCTCCCAATTACAAATGGCTACCATTCCTTCTCTGCTTTTTGTTTTTTTGAAAGGACAGCCTGACTTTTCAAGTTTCAGAAAGTCTGGCCTCAGCAGACTGTACCAGGCAGGTGTAGAACATTCACTGAGGTGAGCAACACAGCCAACCTGACCTGTCTTTTGCACCAGGAACAGGTTACTGTCATAGTGCTCGGTGAGTGTGTCCAGGTGTCGGTTGAAGTCCTCCACTCTCTGCTTACGGGTTTTGAACGCCTTCAGGATTCTTTCCATTTGCCGTTTCTCCTGCATCTTCTCGAAGGCCTCAGGCCGCGTGCACCAACATGCGCTTGTCCAAGCAGCACCTCTTCTCCTTCTCACTCTTCTTACTCATCCACATGGCATCCAGCAGCGTGGCCTTGTCTTTGTCCTTTTTCTATGTCTTTCACTTCATCACACTGAGCTCTGCGACACCTTTCAGCTTCAGGGGGTCTTTCTGGACCTGCCGTACACCTCCATGGGGCTCGCCCACCATGCGCAAAACCTCCACCACACTTCCTCTTTGTAAACAGTCCGCTTTTTTAAAAAAAAATAATGTTTTATGTGTGTCTCTGTTTGGCCTACTTGTATGTCTAGGCATCATGTGCAATGCCTACAGCTATAAATGGCATCAGATCCTCTGAAATTAGAGATATAGACAGTTGTAAGTCTCAAAGTGGGTGCTAGGAACTGACCGTGAGCAGCCAGTGCTCTTGAGCACGGAACCATCTCCAGCCCCTCCTGCTCAGTTTCGACCTGGGTTCTGTGATTCCAAACATTGGTCCTCCTGCTTGTACAGGTAACACTTTATCCATGGAGCCATCCTCCCAGAAGCCACATGACATCTTTTCATTAATACCTGTCTCCCACATAGTCTGTGAGCAAGCATGAGAGGAGGGTGCCTATCTTTGTTTTTCACGGGTGAATCAAGATTCACATAGCAGTTTCTCAATACAATGTGTCTGATTTTACAAGCTATTGGGCTTCCCTCCCTCAGCCATATCTGAAACAAAAAGAGATCAGATCTGTCTGCCTTGGATGGGTGCTAAAGGTAAGGCCAATCTGCCTCACCTGGGCCCACCACCCAGCTCGACAAGCCCAGGAAGCTGGCACAGATAGCAGAAATACATCTTCATCTGTGCACCTGCTACAGGAAGCCCTGTGGAAAGGCTTTGATGCTCTTCCTCTGTCATTTTCAGGGGCATTAAAATAGAGACATGAAAAAGCTGCTCCAAAATGAACCTGTTACAGTAGCAGAAAAGAACATAAACATAAAGAACATAAACGTGTTTTGTTTTTTTTAAGGTCAGATGAGAATCTGAAGGTCATAATATTCCACCCTTCAGGTTTTCACCTGAAGGAGTGTTGCTGCTACTGCTGCTGCTGCTGCTTTTACCAATAGCAGTGATTATAGTTTCGCAGTGTTTAGTCCTTTAAGAGCATCACCATATAAGGGGCAGTTTGCACTGGACTGTGGGGGCCTCACAGTGGCCTTGACAGCCCCTACCCTCAAGGAAGTATTCGTTCATCAGGAAATAAATATAAGCCACTGCTGGTCCTAAATGGGACAAAAGTGGGAGTGGCAATACTACAGAGGGGAGGGGAGGAGGAACGAGGAGGAAAAAGGAGAGAGAGAGAGAGAGAGAGAGAGAGAGAGAGAGAGAGAGATTCAGGTACTATCATTAGCCCTGTTTACAGATTGAAATTGCCTGATACCCTGGATCACAAAAGGAGTATGAGGGATTTAAATTCATATTGCTGGCTCTAAGGTTTTACCTGTAAGCCAAGAGATCTAGAATAAACTCTCCATATTCCAAGAACATCTTGAAGAAATGATTAAACTGACAAGGTGTGTAGTGCCATTGATAAAGGGCTTCTTAAGCATGCACAAAGCACTGGATTCAGCCCCCAACATGAGAAAAACCAGGCTTAGTGGCTGTTTAGTTTCATTTCTGTTGTTGGGATAATGTACCATCGCCAGAAATTTGAAAGATGGCCCAGCAGTTAGGAGTACCTGCTCCTCTGCATACGAACCAAGTTTAGTTCCCAGTGCTAATGTTGCAGGGCTCACAACTACTTGTAACTCCAGCTCTCGGGATCTGACTCCTCTTCTGGCCTCCAGGAGTACTGGTATTCACATACATATACCCACACAGAAACACAAATACACGTAACTAAAAATAAGATGAATTTCATTGGGCATGGTAGCACAGGCCCTTGATCCCAGCACTTGGGAGCCAAAGGCTGGTAGGATCTCTGAGTTTAAGGCCAGCCTGGTTGCCTACCCAGCTAGTTCCAGAACAGTCAAAGCTACAAAAGAAGCCATGTCCTCAAGTTCTGAAATAAATTTTTAAAAAATTGGAGGCTGGGGTTCCAAGATAGGGTATCTCTGTGTAGCCCTGACTGTCCTGTTACTCTGTAGACTAGGCTGGCCTCAAATTCAGAGATTATCCTGCCTCTGCCTCCCAAGTGCTGGGTTTAAAGGCATGTGCCACCATCATCTGGCAATAAAAAAATGAATTTTTAGAAGAATACCCTGACCAAAACTAATTTGAGGAAGGGTTTATTATAGCTTACAATTCCAAGTTACAGTTCATCAGGAAGTTGAGGCAGGAACTTAGGTGGTTATTTATTGTCAAGAGCAAAGAGTAAAGACTACCCATGCTGTCTACTGCTTGACCTTCACTTAGCAAGATTTCTTCACCCTCATAGATTCCAGGGCCCAGCATAGGAAATGGTGTCACCCACAGTGAGCTGAATCAGTTAACAGTCAAGACAGTCCAGCTGGGCAGTGGTGGCACAGGCCTTTGGCAGACAAACGCAGGCAGATCTCTGTGAGTTCAAGGCAGCCTGATCTACAGAGTTAACTCCAGAACATCCAGGGCTATGCAGATAAATCCCATCTCAAAAAAAAAAAAAAAAGAAAGAAAGAAAGAAAGATCAATCAGTCAATCAAGACAAGCCCCAATAGATATGCCCACAGGCCAACTTGATCTAGATATTTCCAAAATTGAGACACTCCTCGCTAGTGGTTCTAGGTTACAGTAAGCTGACATTTAAAACTAACCAGCACTGTGGTCTACATCTGTCATCCCAGCCTGCAACAATCATCCACAGAGGAGCAGGAGTTCAAGGTCATCCTTATCTACATATCAAGTTTGGGACCAGCTTGAGCTACACGTGACCTATCTCAAAAAACAAAACAAAACAAAAACCTTAAAAATAGCTGAAAATGGGGATGAGAAGAAAGCAATCCCCAATGCTGTCCTTGTTGTCCCAGGGCCTGTGTGCCCTACCCTTTGCCAAACAAAAGAACCTGGAACCCAGCCAGACCACTGCCCCAGGACTTGATGGTCTGCTAGCCAGTTTGGGAAAATTGCGATCAGGTGGTACTTTTCAAAGCTTCAGATCCTGGACTGAATCTTTGTTCCCAGTGTTCATGGGAGAGAGGGGATCTGACATGAAACCAAAAGGAAATTTGGGGTCGCTATTCCTGTTTGTAATGTCATGCACTCCATAGAAGATGCTCACATAGGCTGGCTCACTATGTTGAAAAACAATGGCTGTCACCAAGTGCCCGCTGTGCTCAGTGTTTTACATATATCATTTCTCTCTGGGTTGGTTTTTTTTTATTTTGTTTTGATTTGATTTTCAAGACAGTTTCTCTGTGTAGCCCTGGCCATCCTAGAATTCTCTGTGGATCAGACTGACTTTGAACTCAGAGATTTGCCTGTCTCTGCCTCCTGAGTGCTGGAATTAAAGGTGTGAGCCACCACGATGCAACTATGTTCAGCTTTGTTTTTGTTTTTTGGTTTGGTTTTTTCTTTTTCTTTCTTTCTTTCTTTTCTTTTCTTTTCTTTTTTTTTTTTTTTTGAGATAGGAGAGGGTCTCATATTAGCCTTAAACTGCCAATGTAGCTGAAACTGGCCTAACTCCTGGTTTTCTTGCCTCTGCTTCCTGAGTGCTGAAATGACAAGTGCCTGATTGGGGGGGAAGTGGGGGGATGGGGGGGTTGTTCGAGTGCACACACCTGTCCATGTTCACAGAGGCCAGAGAAGGGCATAAGGGGGTTCTCCTCGATCACCCTCTGCCTTATTCCTTTGAGGTAAGATCTCTCCCTGAACCTGGAGCTCATCATATTTTAGCTAGCAAATCCCAACAATCTTCCCCTCTCTGACCTTACAACACTGGGAATACTCTGGCTTGTTATGTGGGTGCTGGTATCTGAACTCAAGTCCTCATAGTTAAGCAACAAGTACTCTTTTTTATTTTTTTTCTTTATTGATATTTATTGAGCTCTACATTTTTTTCTGCTCCCCTCTCTGCCTCTCCCCTCCCCCCTTCAACCCTCCCCCAGTGTCCCTATGCTCCCAATTTACTCAGCAGATCTTGTCTTTTTATACTTTCCCATGTATATTAGGTCTATGTAAGTCTCTCTTAGTGTCCTTATTGTTGTCTAAGTTCTCTGTGATTATGGTTT
>JAQHUG010000433.1:407315-451059 GCA_028555095.1 Dicrostonyx torquatus | reverse complement strand
GGCTTTATGTTGAGGTCTTTGATCCATTTGGATTTGATTTTTGTGCATGGTGATAGATATGGGTCTATTTTTATTTTTCTACATGTTGATATCCAGTTATGCCAGCACCACTTGTTAAATATGCTTTCTTTTTCCATTTGATATATTTTGCTTCTTTATCAAAAGCAACAACTACTCTTAACCACTGAGCTATCCTTCTAGCCCACATACCCAGAAGTGGAACCCAGAACTTCATATATGTCAGGCAAGCACATTGCCAATTGAGCCTCCCTGGCCTATATTTATATTTTTTTAAAATAAAAATGTAGGTAGAGAAGAAGCATCATGGATAAGCTTAGGATAAAGACTCAAGAGGAGTGAGAAAATCAAGTTCAAACCCTGTATGACAGAATTGGGGTACCAATCAGTGACCCTCTACTTGGCATGGCTTGCACGGCATAGTAGTCCTTTGCTTTTCTAACTACCCCTGTATACAGTCCTTTTTGAAAAACATTTTATGGGGCTAGGGATGTAGTTCAGTAGTAGATCACTTGTCTAGCATGCATTAAGTCCTCTTTGATCATAAGCATCACAAATAAAAGTTTAATAACATATATATATTTATATTATGTGTATAACTTATTTTTATAATTTGGGGTGTTTTGGGTTTTGATTTTTTTTTTAGACAAGGTGTCTTGTAGCCCAGGCTGGATTTGGATTCATTATGTAGCCAAGGGTGATCTTATTACATTTTTATTTATTTTGTGTGCAACCATGTATGTGAGCACATGTCTTCTACAAAAGCAATATGTGTTATTAACTACTGAACCATCACTCCAGTGCCTAAAGATTTATTTTTATTATTTTTTATTCATGTGTGTGTTATAATTTGTGTGCATGAGCATGTGGATACTTGCAGAGGCCATAAGAGGACATTAGGTCCAATAGAGCTGGAGTCCAGGCTGTTGAGAGCTGACTGATGTGGGTATTAGG
Source organism: Dicrostonyx torquatus (assembly GCA_028555095.1). Taxonomy (NCBI): domain Eukaryota; kingdom Metazoa; phylum Chordata; class Mammalia; order Rodentia; family Cricetidae; genus Dicrostonyx; species Dicrostonyx torquatus. The sequence continues at coordinate 450,087 of JAQHUG010000433.1, read as the reverse complement.
ACCCTAACTCAGGTCCTCTGGAAGAGCAACAAAAGTTCTTAACTGCTGAGCAGTTTCCCCAGCCCAACGCTCTTATTTGTTCATATACTTTTTTATTTAGTAGATCGATATATGTGTATGTCTTATGATATATGTGTTCAGACATGCAGGTGCATACCACTTTGTACATGTGGAAGTCAAAGGACAGCCTCCAACATCTGACCACACCTCCCATATTGATTGAGACATGGTCTCTTGCTATTAGGCTGGGCCTGAAGGCTTCTGTGGATTCTCATGTCTCCACCTCCCATCCTGCCATTGGAATGCTGGAATTACAGACAGGCAGTACTTGTCCAGCTTTACAAGGGTTCTGGGGACTCAAAGTCAGGTCCTCATGCTTGCACAGCAAATACTTTACCCAGTTATCCATCTCCCCACCTACCTCTAATGTCCATTTCCTATCCCTATGATATTTAGTTATCAAATCTCCTCCCAACTCCTATGGGCTATGGCATTTCCTAATAATGCCCTTGCTTTTGATGACCTTGACAGGCAAGAGTCCTCATTGATATTTCATGCACTGTCCCTTCATCAGGATCTGTCTGGAGTTCTTCTCATAGTTAGAATAGGACAATGACTTCAGTGGAGAAAAACCACAGAATTGAAGCACCCCTCCCCATCACTCATTTCAAGGCTGTGTGATATCCTTGTGAGGTTACTGTTGCTGCTCACTCTGATCACCTAGCTGAACCACATGGGAATTTTTGTTTTCCTTCACTCAACAGATGTTGACTGAGCACCTGCCAAATGCTAATAGTACATTAAGAGCTTAGAGCAGAAAATTAAGATACTGCTTTGTCCTCACATTGTTCACAAACTTATAGGGCAGGCAAGGACAGAAGCCATTGCCAGAGAATGTGTTAGGGGCTAGGAAGACAGCTCAGTGGTTAAAGCTGTGTGCATAAGTGTGAGGACCGGAAATCAGATCCCTGGTACCTACCTAAATGTCTGGTGGGTGTTATGGACTGCCTGTAATCCCAGCTGTTTAATAGGCTACCAATGTAGATAAATTCTGGGTCCAAGGGAGAATTCCTGCCTCTCTCATAATGTGAGCAATTGAGGAAGATACCTGACATCAACCTCTGCATGAATCCTATTGTATATGAATCCCCCCCATCCTGAGCATGCACAGACACGCACATATATTGGGAGGATATGTATATTGAGCTGAGGTCGGGGAGTATTTTCAAGGGAAAAAATCAGGATGGCAGAAAAGGTTGAAGAAAGATTTCATAATAAGTATGCTTAATGTGGGGCTAGAGAAATGGTTCACTGGTTAAGAGCATTTGTTGCTCTTTCAGAGTTCAGTTCCCAGCACTCACTTGATGCCTTACAACCATCCTTAACTCCAGTGCCAGAGAATACAACATCCTCTTCTGACATCCACAGGCAGCAGGTGCACATTCATACATTCAGACCAAGCACTCATACTCATAAAATGAAACTAATAATGAAAACAGAATGTTCAAAGCTGGAGAGATGACTCAGTAGGTAAAAGCACTTACCGGCAAGCCTAACAGCCTGAGTTCAATCCCTGGGATGCACATGGTGGGAGCACAGAACTGATTCTCACAAATGGTCCTTGAACCTCCACTTACATGCCATGACACAGACACATGCACACCACTAATAATTAATTAAATGTTTTAATTGGGAAAAAATACTCAGCCAGAACCAGGGCTGCAGCTAACTAGCAGATTGCTCATCCAGCATACTCCAGTCCCTGGGGTCTGACCACAGCACTATAGAAAATTGGGCATGGTGATGATGCCTATAAACAAAGAACAAAGGCTAGAGAGAGAAGGGGGAAGAAAGAATGTGTTACCTTCTTTAGTAGTAGGTCAAAGGAACCTTTCTAAAATCCCACCCTTGCCCACAGGCCCTGAAAGAAAAGGCTCTGATTACTACAGAATTATTCCACCCCTTGTGGTGTTCAGTCCTCTTCCCTTTGTTTTTTTTATTTTGGAGTTGTTGTTCTTGTTGTTTTTCTCTTGAATTTGTAATCCTCCTGCCTCAGACACCCAGATGCTATGATGGTATGCATGGGCCATCATGCATGGTTTCCCAAATAATTTTATTTTGGGGGACAGGGTCTCACTATGTTGTCTCGAACTCACTCTCAAGCCCAGTCTGACCTCCTATACTAGCCTCCTGAATAGCTGAGATTACAGACCTGCACCACCAGGCCCTGCTCCCTATCTTCTGTGCCAGTTCATTTGCAGCCTAATTACACCTTTTGATTGAGATGTAATTCATATAACATAAAAGTCATCCACCTAAAGTTTATCACATACATAGTGTTGTACAGCCATCGCTGTTATCTAATTCTGTATCCTTTACCCTGTAGGCAGTTTTTCTACTTCCTCTTCTGTCTCTGCCCCTGGAAAGCACTAATCCATTTTTTGATACTATAGATTCATCTAATCTGCATATTTCATGTAAGTGGAAACATGAAACTTGTAACTGGATTCTCTCACTGAACATAAGGTTTTTTTAAGGGTCACCCATGTTATAGAATATGTCAATGTATCATTCTTTTTGTGGCTGAGTAATTAATACTCCAGTGTATGCTTTGTTGAAGTGTTCATCTTTTGATGAATACTTGCATCATTTGTACTTTGTAGCTACTGTGAGCAGTACTACTATGAACACTTGTATGGGTGGATACCTTAGCTGTCTTGGGTAGACCTCTAGTGGGGAAACTGTTGGATCCTACTGTAGCTCTTTACTTTGAGAAACTTTGAGAAATTACATCTCAATCAAAAGGTGTAATTAGGCTGTTTTCCCATTCCAAGCACTTATCTGGATCTTATCTAGATAGTTTGAGTGATTGTTTCTTACCAGGAAGATCCACAGTGACTCCTGCCTTATTGTGGGGGGGCCACCAAGTCTTGTGAAGGATCTGGGGAATGATGGAGCTACTGAGGGCCAGCTGGCAATCTTGGCTAGCCCCTGGTAGAAAGTGAGAGTTTCACCTGTATTAGCTAGGTTAAACCCAAAGAGGAGAGCTGGAGAGATGACTCCATGGTTAAGAGCACCCATATCGTAGCTCATGGCCATCCTTAACTCCAGTTCAAGAAAATCCAGTGCTGCCTTCTGACCTTCACCGGCACTAGGCGTACATGTATATACACTACATGTACACTAATATACAAGCAATAAACATTCACACAAAGGAAAATATATATATTTGGTTTTTCAAAACAGGGTTTCTCAGTATATAGCCCTGGCTGTCCTGGAACTTGCTGTGTAGACCTGACTGGCCTTGAACTCACAGAGCTCTGCCTGCCTCTGTCACCCAAGTGCTGGGATTAGAGGCATTCACCAACACTACCCAGCCAGAAAACTAATCTTTAAAAAATAAAATTAAAACTCTAAGTGCACCAGAAATATTAGCTCAGTCTAGCATGCACAAACCTTGGATTCCATCCCTGCATAAATCAGGCAAGGCTTATGCAGAAGCTGTTATCCTAGCACTTAGAGATGGAGACAGCGAGATCAGGAATTCAAAGGCATCCTTAGCTACATTGTGAGTCTGAGGCCAGCCCAGGCTACAAGAGGCCCTGCACAGTGATGGAAGAAGAGGTGACACACAGGTGACTAGGATCCCCTGGCCAAGGAGGTGAGAAGATAAACAGAAGGCAGTTCTTAGTAACTAGATAGGAGAGAACTTCAAGAAAAGAAAGAATGGCTAGCAGCACCCAAATGCCAGTGAGGGAGAAGGGAAAGGAACTCAGAGACACTTGACATCTGGGCTTTTCTATTCTTCACAGTCCTTCCCCACCAGCACTATATTTTCCCAGCCCTCTGCTCTGACTCAGCTTCAGAAGCCGTGAGACAGATGTGGTGGCTGACACCTGTGATTCCTAGTACTCAGGAGGCTGAAGGAGGATCACAAGCTTGAGGCCAACCTGGACTACTGTCTTACTTTCTGTTTGTTATGACACAATATCCCAGCAAAAAGCACCTTCGGGAGAATGGATCTATTCTGGCTCACAGTTTGATGTCAAGCAGCAGGGATTCCGGGGACGCACCATGTTCGCAATCTGGAAGCAGAGAGACAAGACTCTAGTGCTTCACTCACTCTCTTGGAATAGTCCCACCCACAGTGGGTCTTCCTACCTCCATTAAATTAACAAGAGAATTCCGCCAGCCATGCCACAGGCCCATAAAGCTGAGGAGTGTGAATATCGATGAACTTCAAAAGAATATGTTTGACAAGTAGCCTGTGCGTATGCGGTATGTCTGAGTGTGAAGGAGTATGTATGTACCCTAAGAGTATAAATCTGAGTATGTGTGTACGTGTTGTATATGTGTTGATATTTATGAATGTATGTCCAAGTGTGTATATGTGAGATTGTATGTGTACGAATGTGTGTGTGAATATGTATTTATCAGAGTGTGTGTATGTGTGTGAAAGTCTGTGTGGGAGGGAGTATGAATGAAGGAGAGCAAGGGTGGAGCCCACTTGAAGACTGGGCCCTCTCTGTTTATCAGACACTGGGTAGTCCCAGGCTACCTCATTATCCATAGTTGCTCTTGCCCTAAACTCTCAGTGCTCCCCAAATCCAGCAGTACTTCTAGAGTCCTCATCCTGCATCCACTACCTCTTCAATGTTTTCCCAATCCTGAGTCTGGTCTTGCCTAAAAAGGTCATTCTGCCTCAGCACTTTGTGGTCACAGCCTGTCTAACCACAGACTTTGACACTGCAGAAGGTCCTGTAGCAGCCCCTCTCTCTCCCTTGGTAATTAGTAACTTTTAACTCCTGGTTCAGCAGTTTACAACTGCTTGAAAATCTTTAGGATCCCCAGCCAGCCTGGTACTCCCAGAAACCTATAACCCTGGCCAGGGAGGGATTAAAGCACCTACTATGTAGTTTAGGACTGGTGTTCCAATCACCAAAACCCACAGAAATGCCGGGTGGTGGTAGTCTGCCTATACTTCCAGCTCACAAGCTCTGGCTTTGATTAACAGACCCTGCCTCCATGAATAAGGTGAAAGAGTGATCAATGATGATTTCTGACATCAACCTCAGGCCTCCACATGCAAGTATACACAAATAGAGAGAGGGGAAGGAAAACTAAATTCCAGAGTACTCCTCCCAGAAAGATTTGGGGAGCATTCTGGAATAGAGATAGACCCTGGATCGCAGGTTCTGTAGGAAGCCAAGTTCCTGAAGAGGGAGATTCTGAGATCCTCATGAGATGAAAGGAGATCTATGAAACCCAGAGCCCCACCCACAATAGAGCATTGGTGGAAAAAGGCTCATGACTAAACTCATGGCTAGGGTGAAATCCACCTGACCTGGGAACCCTGGAGTTGACTAGGGACTAAGGAAGGTGCTCCGTGCAGATGGGTAAGCAGTGTTCTTCTCATATTTTCTCTTCCCCACTGTCCAGGAAATCAGATGTCCCTCTGCAGGGACCATGTGAGGCCCTTCCATGGCCATGAGTCAAAACTGGGTCAGGTTGGGTTCAGGAACATAGAGCAGACTTCTGGAATAATGCACAGAAGGATATGGGCAGGTATGAAAGTACCATGCTATGTAATCAAGCTGGAGCAGAGATTTCTTCCTGCCTCCACAGCCCCAGGATTCTCCATGTTCTCAGACCCTGCATACTGGCTGACCTCACCAAGAGGAAATACAGCTAGATAAGAGTAACATGTTCCTAGCCTCTGCCTTCCCTTCCAGAGCCTTTGCCTTTTTTATTTTTAATCTGTGTGCCATCTGTATCTGTGTGTATTTGTGTGTGTGTGTGTGTGTGTGTTCATGTTCATGTGTGTGAGTACAAGTGAACATGTACCGTGATCTGTGTTTGGAGATCTTAAGGAAAACTGTGGACGTCAGGGTCTCCTATTGGTGGCCACTGTGTACTCCACGCTAGCTGGCCTACAAGTTGCTAGGGATTCACCTTTGTCTGCCTCCCATCCCACTGTGGGAGGACTGAGATTATAAAAGTGTATGTGCTACCATGTTAGCGTTAGGTAGATTGTAGACTTCCAAACTCATGTCTTCACTGATGTATGTTTTACTTACTAAGCATTTCTATAGACCATTCCAATGCATTTTCTGACCCAGAAATGCTCCCTACCAGGGAAATGCCAACTCTGCCTCCAATCCCCCTTCGTGCCATAGCAGACCCTAGGAACTCCAGTTCTCAGAAAGACTTCCAGTCATTGTCTCAGGAGAGATAATAGCAGCCAACATTGATGGATAGACATGTCATATGCTATACATAGCATGCTTGGTTCACAGCTACCCTTTGAGACTGGTCTTAATGCATCCTAGTCTCTAGAGACCAGAGAAGCTTAGTGACTAGCCTAAAAATCACATAGCTCATTGACAAAGCCTGGCTTTATACAGCTTTTTTTTGTTTCATTTTTATATGTGTATAGAGTTGCACAAGCGAGTGAGTGTGCATGTGGCGGCCAGAGGACAACCTCAGCTGTTGTTAGATGTTGGCCACTATCTCTACTTTATATCTATTTTTACATTTTAATTTTGTATGTGTATCATGTATTTGCCTGCTCTTGAAGGCCAGAAGAAGGAATCTAATCCCTTGGAGCTGGAGTTACAGGCAGTTGTGAACCACTTGATATGGGTGCTGGGAACCAAACTTAGTTCCTCTGGAAGAGCACTGAGCCATTACTCAGGTCATCACCTTTTTTTTTAAGACAGGATCTCTCAATAGTCTGAAATTAAACAATTTAGCTAGGCTGGCTGGTCAGTGCACCCCAAGGACCTTTCTGCCACTATCCCTCCAGAACTGAGATTAAAGCACACACCACCACACCAGCATTTTTTACATGGGTCTTGGGGATCTAACTCACTCAGGTCCTCATGCTTATGTGGCACATACTTTGTAGACTGAGCTATTTCCCAATCCTGAGGAGCATTTGTTTTTATCACCAGACAGGTAGGGGAAAAAAAGGAAAAGCAGAAGGCTAAGCAGATGACCCCAGGAAAAGTAGAAAAGAAGCCCTGGCATGTAGATACTGAGATCAGGATGCCCCCTCTGAACCTTCAGTCCCACTGTGTATCCACTCAGTGCACTGGTTCCTGGCACTTTGATGTCAGTGGCCTTGGCTTCCCAGCCAAGGAGACATTATTGTTCCAGCCATTGACAACACTAGACAATTAACAGTGGAGAGTAACTGCTTCGTCTGAGCCAGCAGCACACTCTTCTTGATGAGACTGGGCAAGTCAAATGCCACCATGAGGCTCCCAAGGCAAGCCGCTGCAGAGGGCAGAACATAGTCAGAAAAGGCCACCAGAACAGGGGATTCTGTACCCCTGAAGTTTCACATAGGATCCTTGGGACCTCCAGTGACAGGAAGCCTCTGGCCCAGGCCCTACTGCTGGATCTGAGCTTGTACTGTTGGATAGGTTGCAGCACAGAGTCCATGGTACAACTGATAGTGGATGGGAAGTGGGAAGTGTGGGATGATAGAGTGTTCTCAGGGCGAGCAGGCAGACTCTGCTGGCCCAGAGCTGACCATCCAAGGTGAGCATCCACCCAGTGCTAACTACATTTATCTCTAACCCCAGACAGAGCTATAACCTGGCCTACCCTCCTGGCTGATGAGTCTGCACACCATGGCAAGTCCCACTCTGAGTCCCGACTCCTCATCTCAGGAGGCGCTGTCAGCACCCACCTGCTCCCCAACTTCTGACTCTGAGAACCTCAGCCCAGATGAGCTAGAGCTGCTGGCCAAGCTTGAAGAGCAGAACCGGTGAGTGAGGAGGAGGAAGGCTGGTTCCTGGGTTCCCAACCTTCACACTGAAAGCTGAACCTGGGCTACACAGTTACAGCTACCACAAGATGCTGAAAGAAGGGTTTCTCTTTCATCCTTGCTATCTGGGCTCAATAAATTGGGTCCCTCATCCAGAAGAGGAAACCTACATTTCAAAAGGTCAAATGAATCTGGCTGCCATTTACAAAGCCATTTTTGAAGGAAGAGGTTAAAGCTCCCAGCTGGCCCTGTCTTAGAGGTCTGGCAGGGGAGGGGTGTCTTTGAGTTTTCTGTCTGTTTGTAGAATCCTCTCCCTGAGGGATTTCAGGCAGGACCTCTACTGCTGAGCCATATTCCCAGACCCTCACTGGGGGATTCTAGGGGAATGCTTAACCACAGAATCATGCCCACAGCCCCTCACAGAGATATTCTAGGCAGGGGCTCTACTACTGAGCCACAACCCTGAGCTCATATCATTACTCAGAAATGAAGTAAATCCAGCAGATCTGGAGACACTGGTTACAAAAAGGTACTTTATTACTTACAGTTCCCAAGAGGAGAAGAAACAACCTGTCAGTCAGGAGGCAAACTAGAGCCTGAGGGAAAATGCTGGCAAGAACCTTTGTGTTGGTTTCCACGGGCAGGAGTGGGTGAAGCAGGGCAGGCAAGCATACAATTCACTGGCTTGAAGCTTTTCAGTTAGCTCTGGCTAGAGGTCTGTCCTTGGATGCTGGATACTCCTCAGCCCTGGGTGAAGTACGCAGCTGGGAAGTGAGCAGAGTGTGAAAGATTGATGGAGGAAGTGGTTAAGTGGTTAGGGTGTGGACACTGGGTTGGTTGATTTGCATATGAAAGTTCATTCACAAGCTTGTGGGCCTTTCCTGTTTTTAATAACTGCCTAGCCCTAGGAGGGACCATCTAGTCCAGACCATCTATCCAGAGTCTATAAAGTTGTCAAAGGTATCATAAAAGGTCCTATCATCCCAGCACGGAATGGCTACAGCAGGAGGATCAAGAGGTTGAGGCCAGCCTGGGCTTTGTAACCAGATCCTGTCTTAAAATAAAGGGCTAGAGTTATCAATGGTAGAACACTCACCAAGAATGTATAGGTCCCTAAATTCAATCTCCATTTCAAAGAAAAATAATAGTGGGAGGAAGGCTGGAGATATAGCTTAGTGGTTAAAAACCTAGCTAGTTGCTCTTCCAGAAGACCTGGGTTCAATTCCCAATATCTACATGGTGGCTCACAGCTATTTGTAACTCCTTTTCCAGGGAATTGGATTCCCTCTTCTTATCTTTGATTACCAAGCATATATGGTGCTCAGACATGTAGACAAAAGACCTAGAATAGAAACAAAATGAAATATTTAAAAATAAGAATTATTCTGGGTATTGTGGTGCACACCTTTAATCCCAGCATTCAGGAAGCAGAGGAAAGTGGATCCCTGAGTTTGAGACCAGCCTGACCCTAAAAAGTGAGTTCCAGAACAGCTAGGGGTATACAGAGAAACCCTGTCTTGAAAAAAACAAAAATATAATAATAATAATGAGAAGGAGGAAGAAGAGGAGTAGAAGACGGGGGAGGAGGAAGGAGAAGAAAACTTATTTTTTAATAAAAAAGAAGGAAGGAAGAAGGGGAGATAGTTTTATTTTTAAAGTCCTTGAATATAATCCCCAGAATTCACATTAAAAACTAGTCATACAAGCATTTAATCCCAGTACCCAGGAGGTAGAGGCAGGTGAATTTCTATGAGTTTGAGGATAACCTGGTGTACTTAGGGAGTTCCAAGACAGCCAGGGCTACATAGTGAGACTCTGTCTTCAAAGAAAGAGAGAGAGAGAGAGAGAGAGAGAGAGAGAGAGAGAGAGAGGCAGGAGAAAAGGTAGTCATACTGAATGCTGACACATGCTTGTAATTCCAGCAACCAGGAGGTAGGGATAGCCAGATTCCTGAGGCTCACTAACCAGCCACCCATGCCTAATTGGGGAGGTACAAGTTCATAAGAGACCCTGTCTCCAAAAACTAATATGGATTCCTGAACAGTATCCAAGTTTGACCTCCAGCCTCCACATGCACATACATATGCGTATAAAGAAAGAGAAGGAAGGAAAAAAGAAAAGGCACGGTTACAACTCCAGTGTCCTTGACACTCCATAACTGCCCTCAGCCAGAACTTGCATTCTAAGCCCCTCTATAAAGTGTAGACCATCCCTAAATTTGCTGTGCAGAGTTGGTCTGAGAATTAGATGACAGAAACACACACTCAGCCCAGTGCTTGGTACAGAAGAAGAACACACAAAGGACTTTCCAAGGGCCAGTAGATAAGAGCCACAGCTAGGGAGGTTAGGTCACTGGCCAAGGTCACTTAGCAAGAAAGGCAGCAAGGGGGCTGGAGAAGTGGCTCAGCAGTCAAGAACACTTGCTGCTCTCTCTCAGAAGACCCAAATTCAATTCCCAATGCCCATATTGTGTGGCTCACAGCCACTCCAGCTCCAGGAGATCCAGTGCTCTCTTTTGGCCTCCACATGCACCTATATGCACATCACATAAACATACAGAGAGAAAAGTTCTTAAAGAAAGGAAGGCAACATGGATCCAGTCTAAGAGGTCAAGCACTCCAGAGGGCCCTCGTCCAGGACTTACTAGAATTTTCTGGCCTCTTCTCTCCCACCTTTCCTGCCCAGGCTCCTGGAAGCCGACTCCAAGTCCATGCGCTCCATGAATGGTTCCCGGAGGAACAGTGGCTCCTCACTGGTATCCAGCTCCTCAGCCTCCTCTAACCTCAGCCACCTGGAGGAGGACACATGGATTCTCTGGGGCCGCATTGCCAATGAATGGGAAGAGTGGCGGCGCAGGAAGGAGAAGCTACTCAAGGTGGCCTGAGGCAGATGGGATGAGTATGAATCTGGCCTGGTCCTTTATCCACCAGGCAGGGCCAGGTAGCCCAGCTTAGGCAGAAGGGCACAAGTGGAGATGTGCAGATGGGACGCGGGGGTATGAGAGAAGGGGCAGGATGGCAGAGGCCTTTGTGTTTGCTTGCTTTCTGCTCTGGTGTGATGGTGAATACCTATGACCCCTGCACTCAGGACACTGAGGCAAGAGGCTTGCAAGTTGAAGGCCAATTTGTACTGCATAGTGGAAGTTTGTGTCAAAAAGCCAATGGCTTAAAAAAAAAATATGGATGCTGGGGAAATACCTCTATCTCTAAAGTGCTTGCTGTATAAGCTTGAAGACTTCAAGTCCATTCCCAGCACCTGTAAAAAGATGAGCATGCTAGCTAGCACATGCTTGTAATCCCAACACTAGGGAGGCAGAGACAGTCAGATCCCTAGAGTTCTCTGGTCAGTCAGCCTAGCCCAATGGACAAGCCCCAGCCTAGTAAGAGACCCTGTCTCAAAATACACGGTGGATGGCTCAGCAGGTAAAGGCACTTGCTGTCAAGATTACCAGTCTGAATTATCCTCAGGTCCCACATGATAGGAGGAAATCAATTCCTTGAAATGCAGATGGAAGTTGTTCTATGACCTCCACATGTGTGCTGTGGTATATACCACACACACACACACATACACACACACACAAAACACACACAATAAATAAATAAATAAATAAATAATGAATGAATGAATGCAACTTAAAATATAACAACAAAGCAAAAACCAAGGCAGATACCTCTGAGGAATGAGCCTGACCTCCATGTACACGCATGCACATATATATGAAACACAAACAGAAACGAGGTATGAAAAATGGGTTTGTAGCTTAGTGATACAGGAGTCACTGAAGGATGGGGGAGCCCCCAGTCAGCAGCATGACTAGCTAAGGAGTGACTCAGATGTCCTCTGTACCATTCTAAAAGCATGGGTTGGGTTGGCCGTGGGAAGGCTGCAGTGCATGGGGCAAAGCCCAGCCCTGGCCTCTCTCCCTACCTCACCCCTCCCCATAACAGGAACTGATCCGGAAGGGCATCCCACATCACTTTCGGGCCATCATTTGGCAGCTCCTGTGCAGTGCCACAGATATGCCTGTCAAGAACCAGTACTCAGAGCTACTCAAGATGTCCTCACCATGCGAGAAGTTGATCCGCAGGGACATTGCCCGCACCTACCCAGAGCATGAGTTCTTCAAAGGCCAGGACAGCCTGGGCCAGGAAGTCCTCTTCAACGTCATGAAGGTGAGACCCCAGCATTGGCTCTAACCACCTCAGCAACAGTCCCACTTGAGATGGGCTCTGTGGGGGCTGGTGAGAATCCTGCGTTCACACAACCTTATTCCCTTCCAGGCATACTCCCTGGTTGATCGGGAGGTGGGTTACTGCCAGGGCAGTGCCTTTATTGTGGGCTTACTCCTCATGCAGGTAAGTGGCCATCCTGGGGTTCATCTCCAAGAAATGGGCACAAGAGGTTTCCCTATACCCAGTGACCTCTAGGACCAGAGCCTTCCTCAGCAGCCAGCTCACTATGACCTCTGACAAAGGCCAGGCTAAGTCCCCAGTGGATGAATACAGTGGGGCTAGGCACTTGTGCTGCCTGGGTCCTGATACTGTATCATCCAGGACAGGGACAGGGAAGAATCATAGGTCAAGGATTTAGGTGTTTATGGGGGCTCAGGGACTCCTCCAGAGAAATCAGAAGACATAGGACAGGGAGAAAGAAGACAATTAGGCATGAATGGGGATATCCCGACCAGGTAGATGAGACTGGAGCACTACTAGCAAGGTTTAGGTACAGTTCCGTTGTTTCCTGTCAATGGCCCTCGCAAATAACATCAGCTATGGGTTTTCCATCAGTACACTGTACTGACCATATTTATGGTTTATTGGATGGGTCCTAGTAGCCAGGTATAGTAACAATAAATATAAATGGGACAGAAACAGGCCCCTGTGTACCATGTCACAGTCCAGAGTCCGAGTATGCCCTTCTGTTGCTCAACACACACATGCTGCTGGTCCCTCCAGATGCCTGAGGAGGAGGCGTTCTGTGTGTTCGTGCGACTGATGCAGGAGTACAGGCTGCGGGAGCTCTTCAAGCCCAGTATGGCTGAGCTGGGACTCTGCATCTACCAATTTGAGTACATGCTACAGGTAAGCAGGCCAGCTATCTCCAGAAAGTCCCCAAACTGGAAATGCTAGGCCTGAGAAATCACCCTTGGGAGCTGGAAATGTGTCTCAGTTGGTAGGATATTGGCCTATCATGCATAAAGCCCTGGGCTCCATACCTAGCACTTTATAAATTGGTCATGGTAGTACACATCTGTCATCCCTGGACTTAAGAGGTTGGGGCAGGAGGATCAGAAATTCAAGGTCAGTCTCAACTGTATAGTTTCACAGCCAGCCTGAGTTTCATGAGACCCTGTCTGAAAAAGAAAGGGGGTCAGGGAGAGAGGTGGCAGAGGTAATGTCCCTGGAGCCTGTCAAGGTGGTACATACCTTGAGCCTAATGCTTGGGTTTATGAGATTGGAGGATAAAAAGTACAAGGCCACCCTAGGCTACTTAGTGAGGGTCTGTCTCAAAATCTAAGAGCTGGGAGGTTGGAGCACGGGACACTGGTAGAGGACTTGCTTAGCATGTGTAAGAGTCCTGGTTTCAATCCCTAGTCCTGTGGCAGAGGAAAAGGAAAAAGTGAGGGGACATGGGAAGAGAGAGAAGGAAGAACAGAAGGGAGAGAGGAAGGGAGGGAGAGAGGGAGGGAGGGAGGGAGGGAGGGAGGGAGGGAGGGAGGGAGGGAGGGAGAGGCAGGCCCAGAAAGGGACTCCTGTCTTATCCCCCAGAGATGAAAGAACACAATCCTGGAGCATGCTGGGAGGGAGAAGGTAGCCAGGACAGAGGCCCCTTGACTCCGAAAGAAGCTCCCAGAACCACTAAAGCTGAGTGGGAGGAAGAGGGCTGGCTCCGTGTGCTAAGGGTGTGGTGGAAGGAGGAAAAAGTGTTGTCTGCCTGCCTCTGTTGATTACGGGGAAGCTGCAGACGTCTCCATTTATAAATAGCAACCCCCACAGGGCTCACTCCTGGCTGGCAGACAGAACCTAAGTGTTTATGCTGCACACACACGCATGCACACACCATTCTTACACTCTCATACATACTGGCCAGCTACAAAAAGGAGCCCATGGCAAGAGAACTGTGCCCCTAGTGAGTTATCTGAGAAGGCCCCTTTAGGTTCTGAGGACAGGGGAGTAGCGCACCATAGGAGTTGATAGTCACACAGACAGGAGGAGGTCAGGCACCTACAAAAATGAATGTAGAGGGCTTGCCTAGCATTTGTGAGAATCTAGGTTTGATTCCCCAGTATACTTTCCTACCCCACAAAAAGAAAAGAAACTTTATACCTAGACATGGTGGTGTGCACATATTTTGTTGTTGTAGTTTTGTTTTGTTTTTTGAGACAGGATTTGTCTGTAGGCTGTGCTGGAACTTGTTTTTAGACCAAAATGTAGGTACAAACAGCTGGATAGGGTAATGGATGCCTTTAATCCCAACATTCAGGATGCAGAGGCAGTCTGACCCCTATGAATTCATTAGCCAGCCTGATCTACATAGCAAGTTCCAAAACATGTAGGGCCATATAATGAGATGCCATCTCAAAGAAGATAGCATTATCAACCTCTGATACACACACACCCTTACACATGCACACACGTATGAACAGATACACACTTCCTACACATACTCACAAATAGAAAATAATTTGTTTCCCAGGATCTGCCCTCCTCAAAGTTAAGTGATAGCGACCCGAGGCTGGAATACCTAAGACCTTCACAGCCTAAGATTTACACAGCCAGGCAGACGTGCATCTATAACACAGAGAGTCACTGGCTTAAGGAGGAAGCCCCTAAGCTCTGACACCTTCTCTAGCTAGTTTCCCCAGTGGTCTGCTACTATCTAGCAGCCTGAAGTGGAAGTCAATCGCACTTTGGCAGGCATGTCCTCAAGCCCAGCTTTCATCCCCAACGTTCTAGTATGCCTCAGCTTCCCCCAAACACAGTAGCTGAAAGAGGACCTAAGGGGGAACCTAGGTTTCCCAGGATGGGTCCCCAAATGCTCCTTGGAGGTGAGGGGCACTGAGGCTCAATGCCTCCCTCTCCATGCCCACCAGCCTCCCCCTCCCCACACAGGAGCAGCTTCCGGACCTGAACACCCACTTCCGATCACAGAGCTTCCATACATCCATGTATGCATCATCTTGGTTCCTCACACTTTTCCTTACCACCTTCCCCCTGCCTGTTGCCACCCGGGTCTTTGACATCTTTATGTATGAGGTGAGTGCCCCATAGGGCACCCCTGCCCACTCCATTCTGCATGTGGAAGGAGTCACATCCCTCCCCACGAAAGAATCATGACCAATCAACTGGACAAAAGAAGGGCTAGGGTGTGAGGAGGGAGGATAGGAAGCTCACTGATGGGAGGACAGGGCCTGCGGGTGGGAGAACTGAAGGTTCACGAGCTATGGTTGCTTTTGCAGGGACTGGAGATTGTGTTCCGAGTCGGCCTCGCTCTGCTGCAGGTGAACCAGACAGAGTTGATGCAACTGGACATGGAGGGCATGTCTCAGGTGAGTCAGGGTGGCTGGGAAGGAGAGACTGCCTCTACCAGAGGTGACAGGCCCAGGAAACCTTCCCAATGACCAGAAGGGAACTAAAGATATGGCTGGTTGGTAGAGTGCTGCTTGTCTAGCGTGCATGTAGTCCTCGGTTCCATCTAGCACTTACATAAACAGGCATCCCAACACTCAGGAGGTAGAGGCAGGTGGATCAGAAGTTCAAGGCTAACCTGAACTCTACAAGATTCTAAGTTATGAGGCCCTGGCTTCCCAATGGAAGTCATTCCTGAGCATTTGGGATCCTTTCTGCTATCCCCAAGGCCTTCCTGAGGAACCCAGGCTCTGTCAGATACAACCCCTAGAGCCAGCAAACTAGCTGGCACTGGAAAGAAAGTGAGGCCAGCACTCAACTGATTTGGGGAGGTCCTATCTATCCACTCTTTCTCGCCCACTTGTTGCAAGTTTCCAAAGCTTGCCTGCAAATTAACCCTGGCTGAAATGGGAGACTTTACATATGGTTTGATCCCATCTCTCATCCTGGGAGGCAAAGGAGGGAACAAGCATCTTGGGGTAGCCTCCTACCCTGCCCCTCCCTGCCTGGGCCTGCCCCTGGCACAGTATGCTAGAGCAGAAGCCAGCTTTCCCCTCACCATGGTTTCCCTATTACACAGGCTCCTACCCCCTTCCCAGCATCTTCCAGCTGGTGCTTCAGGAAAGAATACACAAAAGCCACAGTTGTTTCTGTGAACACGGGCATCCATTGTCCAAGAGTGCCTGAGGGGGCCAGCTGGGCGAAGGAACAGGACCTGTTGTCCACTGGGCTTGTCTATCCCCTTCCTGAGGAAGGTTTCCCCATGCTTAGACCCCATTCATCCCAGCCCTGCCTTCAAAAGGTCCTCTAGCCTGATAGTTTTTAACTTAATTTTATTTATTATTGTTGTTAATGTGGGGATTGGGGAGAGGAAGAAAAAGGGAGAAGAGCTCATGGCAAATGGTTAGATCACAATACTCACAATTCAATTCTCTCCTTCCACTCTGGGTTCTGAGGCTCAAACTCTTTTCTCTTTTCAATGTTGACTCCAGAGAGGCAAGGCAAGTCAGGCTAGGGCGACTAGCCAAGCTGATCCCCACCCCCAGCCCCGGGCCTGATTCTCTCAAGTTTCCCCCAAAAGGCGCCCTGGGAAGGTAGACCTTCCGGTCCCCACCAGCTGTTCCTTCTGTAGTCATTCATTTGCACTACAAATGCGGCTGAGTAGTCAAAGTCAACAGCCTAGGGGCTGAGAGGAGGAGAAGCTCCAGGCTGTAGCGGGGAAACTGACTGCTCAGGCAGACCGCGATGGTCAGGACCCTTGTGACAGTGACTCCCTGTGTCCCAACAGTACTTCCAGAGAGTGATCCCCCACCAGTTTGACAGCTGCCCGGACAAGCTGGTCCTCAAGGCTTACCAGGTCAAGTACAACCCTAAAAAGATGAAGAGGTCAGTGCCCCGGAATGGAGATCCCAAGAGGGAATCCCTCCCCAACCCCGGGGAGGCGGGCACGGTGATCTTACACCCTGTCCCCACAGGCTGGAGAAGGAGTACGCAGCTATGAAGAGTAAAGAGATGGAAGAGCAGATCGAGATCAAAGTAAGTTCCAGAGGCATGGGGGAGGGGGAAAGATGGGCGCCCTGGAGGCTTTCCCTCACAACTCCAGAGATGGCCGCTAGAGGGCAGTCCTATTCAGCGCATGGGTGGAACTGGCTGAACTGGGTATCCGGCCTGAGGCTCCTGATGACCCTTGCGGACATGACCTTTCGTACACCTGCCATTCTTCACCCGCCAGCCCAGTGTGGGAGTGCCTGTCCCAATTTGCATGTTCCAAGAGGTGGTCACACAATAGTAAACAAACAAGATAGTCAAAATTCCTTGCCTTCATGCTCCCGAACCCCCATGTCATGGAGCAACAGTCAATAATAAATCACTGAAGTAGTGTGAACTCCACAGAGTGCTCAGAATATAATGATACAAGAGAGAGCCAGATGCGCCTGGGAGACACTCCAGGTCCAGGAGTCCATTGAAAGGGCCTAGGGTAGCAGACATGGACTTGGTGGGCAGGAGAACACCCAGAAGGTTGAGAAGACAGGGGAGCCTTTGCAGTTGGGGGCTAAGAGAAGAAGAACAGTCTCAGACAAGCAGGGTATGTAGGCACCCACTGAGGGTCCTGGACGCACTAGCACCTGACTTGCCAGCCCATCAGAATCAGTTTTTTGAGTGTGCAAAATCTCTGAGCACAAACTCACCTCTTGATGGCCTCTACTTCACCCCTTATGTGATTTTAGCTGTTCACCCAACAAACATTGATTGAAACAAAGAAGAGACCTGATCTTAGGTAACAAGGGCGTGGCTTCCCAGATGAAAGCACTCTTGAGCACCTACAGTCCCACAATACCTCCCCAAGGGGTCCCAGGCCCTGCAAAATATAGTCCAGGGCAGGACTTAGAAGAGGGGAAAGAGAAAGGCTCATACCCAGCTAACCCTTGGGAGGCCCCACCTACTCCAACCCACCTACTAGCTACAGGTCTCCAAAACTGGCTGGCCAAGGTTGAGGGTCCTGCCACCCAGTATAGAAGACAGACAGGGACACAAGTCCACACAAACCTGGTTCTGTCCTCTCCAGTTGATGAGTCAACATGGTTAGCACTAATATCCCACTAAGGACCAGGTGTGTGATCCTAGAATGTGAATTCACCTCTCTGAGCCTTGGAGTCCCCATCTGCAAATTGGGACTTTTGCTGCACTATTCCTAGTACTATCAACCTTGTGGTCATCATTCCGACCTCCTGGCACTTGTGCCTGCAAGCTGAAGCACCTGGCCTGGCTTGAGGGGTCCAGAAAGTGTTCTGTCCTGGGTTTGTGAATCAGTTTACAAGGAAAGCACCTTGAGTGTTGCACAAGACCAAAATGTGGATCTTGCTGTGTGCAGACAAGGGGCCTGCTCTCATTGGTGACCATGAGGACTCAGCAATAAGAAAAGAATGCCACAGACCCTTGGGGCCACAGGCTAGACTGAAAATTTCCCGAAATTTCTCCAGAGACCTTGAAGAGTCAGGTAGATGCCTTCACATAGGGCACAGGTGTCCTGCAGTTTGGTCTTTCACTTTTAGCTTGTTTTAAAACATCCTGATTTGATGCCAGGCAGTGGTGACACACACTTTTAATCCCACACTCAGGAAGCAGTGGCAGGAGAATTTCTGAGTTTGAGGTCAGCCTGGTCTACAGGATGAGTCCCAGGACAGCCAGAGCTACACAAATAAACCCTGTCTCAAAACAAAAAACAAAAGCAAAAACAAAAACCACCTTTACTTGTTTGAATCAGGTAAGACAAGATAACAATAACATGGACAACTGCCTTTGAAAGAAGAGTGTATTGGGGCTGGGGCTGTAGCTTAGTGGTGAGCATTTGCCCAGCATACACAATGTCTATCCTCAGCACAGAACAAAAGGAAAAGAAAAAAGAGGGCAAAGGAAATGACTCAGTGGGTAAAGTGCTTGCTATATAAGCTTGAGGACCTGAGTTCGATCCCCAGAACTCACATAAAATAACCAGTATTAGTAGTATGCTTTTAATTCCAGCACTGGAGAGGCAGAGACAGGCAGATAATGAGCGAGTTTAGCTAAATTGGCGAATTCTAAATAAAAGAGAGGTGAGGCTGTGGGGATGCCTCTGTTGAGTGCTTGTTTACAAGTGAAGTGAAGGCCTGAGTTCAGCTGTCCCAGAACTCAACAGTAAAAGCCAGGCAAGGTTGGTGTGTATTTGTAACCTGTGATCAGGAGAGGTAACAGGCAGATCCATGGAACTCTTTAGACAGACAGCCTAGCTCAATCCATGAGCTTCAGCTTCAGTGAGAAACTGTATTTAAAAAATAAAGTGGAACAGATATGGTGGCACACGCTTTTAATTCTGTCAGGCAGTTAAAGCAGATATCTGCATGCTCAAGGCCAATCTCGTCTACATAATGAGGTCTAGTCCAGCCATGGCTACATATTGAGACCCTGTCCCAACAAACTCAGGCATGCATGGTGTCACAATCCTGTCATCCCAGGACTGATGAAGTGGACTTGAGAGGAATAGGAGTACACAGTCTTCCTCAGCTTTATGACAAATTAGGGGCCAACCTGGGTCATATGAGACCCTGTCTTAACAAAAGAACAGAACAGGCTGGAGCCAGGCATGGTGGCACACACCTTTAATTCCAGCACTTAGGAGGCAGAGGCACGCTAATTTCTGTGAGTTCCAAGCCAGCCAGGACTTAAAGTGAGACTTTTTCTCAAAATATAAATAATAAAATAACTTTAAGGTAAATAAGTAATAATTTTAAAATAAATAATTTAAAGACTGACCTCTGGCCTCCATATGTATGTGTGCACTAAAGCATGAGCTTAAACATACATGTCTGTACATACACACACACAAATATGCACACACAAGTATAGATGAAAGAAAAGAGAGTTGGCTACTCTGTTTAAAGAGGGAAACACAGGACATGTCAGTCAGAGAACATGGAGGAGGCACTGGCCAGAACCTTCAACACACTTTGTACAGGAAGGAAGACTAAAAGCAGGGCAGGTGTGTGTTGTCAGGCTCAGGACCAGCAGGGCAGGCAATGTAAGCAGGCAATCTGAGTGATTGTTCTCAGCTTCAAGGAGATTCCTCCTAGAATTTACATCAGCACTGGACCATTAGGATAAGAGTATCCATTTAGTGAGCATCAGGTAAAAGAAGGTTGAGGACTTGGGTTCTGGACTTATTGCTTTTGTATTGGAAAGAAAACATCCATACCTGCTGTCTAGCAATTAGTTAGTTCTGAGAAGTATTATCTCTCCCAAGATAGCAAGGCCTCAGGATGCTGAAGCAACATAAAACAAAGACTTTCAGAGTCAGCAAGTTGATTCAGTGGGTGAAGGCACTGCCACCAAGTCTGATGACCTAAGTTTGATCCCCAGGACCCACATGGTGGAAGGAGAGAACTGGCTTCTGCACGTTCTCCACAGGTGGACCATGGCAGTCATGGCATGTGCACATACAAAATAAACATATAAATGTAAATACTTAAATACAAAATTTTATTTGTGGATATTTTTTGTTTTGGTTTGCTTTGATTTCTTTTGTTTTGTTTTGTTTTGTTTTGTTTTAGATGAGTTCTTCTATGCAGTCCTTACTGGTCTTAAACATGACTCCCCAGTACTGGGATAACAGGCATGTGCCACCATGCCCAGCCTCATTTACTTATTTTTATTGTTCGTTTTTCTTTTACTTATGTATGTATATATGTATGTATGTATGTATTTATTTTTGAGACAGAGTTTCTCTGTGTAACAGTCCTGACTGTCCTGGAACTTGCTTTATGGACCAGGCTTACCTCAAACTCACTGAGATCTACCTGTCTCTGCCTCCGAAGTGCTGGGATTAAAGGCGTGCACCACCACCACCTGGCCTTTTTTTATTTTCAACCTAGACAAAAATGTGAGCAGCAATGAGTTTGTAGTGAAGAGGTCATTATATACACAGTACAAACTGTCCTTATATCTGCAGTCCTCCTACCTCAGTATTGTAATTACTGTGCCACCATCCTCAACTGGAAAAAAAAATTTTTGAAACAGGGTCTCATATAAAGTCTATGACCTAAACCTGCTTTTTAGCAAAGGTTGATCTTGACCTCTTGATCCTCTTACCTCCACCTCATGAATGCTGAGATTAGAGGTGTGTGCAATCACAGTTTATAGGGTCTTGGGTATTGAAAGTGGGGCTTTAAAGCATTCTAGGCAAGCATCCTACCAACTAAGCTACATCCCCAGACCCCCACTCCAAATTTTTTTGTGAACTTACCAGTGTATAGCCCTACATACCCCTCACTAGATGCAGTGATCAGCCTAGTTCAGTTTGGACAGAGCAACCCAGGAGTTACAGGCTTCCCTGTCTCTTAAATAGTCAATCCTCCCTGGCCTTAAACAGTTCTGATCCAGCCTTGCTGGGAAGCTCAGCTGAGGCTCTGCTTCTCTCTGACTCAGCTTCCTTACACATGATGTGAGTCAGTGACTATCAGATCCATGATTTGTTCCAGTTTATCACTGTCTCCCCCAAAAGCAGTTCAGGATCTATTCTGTGTAACCAACCCATAGCAAGTATTCTAGCTTCATTTCTGCTGCTGTGGCAAAATACTCTGACAAACAGGCGGTCTGGAGAAATGGCCCAGCAGTTAAGAGAGCCTGTGTTAACAACTGCCTATATCTCCATCTCAAGACCTCTTCTGGCCTCTCTAGTTATTGCATGCACATAAAATAAATTCTCGAAAAAGTTTTTTAAACTTAAGACGAGAAAACATTTATTGTAGCTAACAATTCCAGATTACAGTTCGCTTCGACCGGGGAAGAGCTTGAGACGATTGGTCACATGGCATCCAGTCAGGAACAAAGAGATGCTTGCATGCTGGTCAGCTCTCTTTCTCCACACTTGCAGTTCAGGATTCCCTGCCTGAGAAATGGTGCCTCCTACAGTGGGCTGGCTCCTCCCACATCAATTAAGATGATCAAGAAAATCCCCTACAGACGTGTTCACAGGCAAATCCAATGTAGACAGTCCTTCATTGAGATTCTTTTCCCAAGTGATTCTAGATTGTATCAAGTTGACAACTAAACCAAACCCTCACAGCCAGGTAGGACTTTCAGCTATCTACGAATACAAATCATGTATTCATAACCAAGAGGCTGAGGATGCTAGCTACAACACAGCTGCATACATCAGCTTCCTAGAGGATCATGAGGGAACCTAAAACCACAGATTCTTACCCTAAATTCCTCATCACAGAACAGAAGGCAGAGCCAAGCATGGCATGATGCACCTCTAGAATCCCCTACTCAGGAGGTAGAAGGATTAGGGCTCAAAGCTGACCAAACCATATAACAAGCAGGAGAATAATAACCAAGGCAATGTCTCTAAAAGGCCCTGGGTTCTGTCCACATCCTGGCATCACACCACATACACAGCATCATGGTACACACCTACCATCTCAGTTCTCAGGAGGTGGGAGGAGCAACATCAAGGAGTCAAAGGCAACCTTGGCTGCACAGCAAGTTCTAAGTCATCCTGGGATGTATGAGATCCTGGCTCAGAGACAATGATTAAAGCAAAAGTCACCTGTATGTTCAATACAGGAGGCCACAGTTCTGAGAAGGGTCTTGTTCCAGAGAGTCCAACTCAGAGGCTGGTAAGACCAAAGCAAAAAGTAGTCAGGACTGCCTGGCATCAGCCTCTCCCCAAACACAGAGGCCTCTGCCCTTGAAAGGTCAGGGCAGACTTCTGAGGACAGTGTAGATGCCGACTGCTCCTTACACACGTGTGCGCGCGCACATACACACACACACACACACACACACACACACACACACACAGAGAGAGAGAGAGAGATCATGCTGTGAAAGCATTCTGGGTTGTTTCTACTGAAGGTTTGGATTTTTTTTTTTTATTTAAAAAAATCGCCGGGTGGTGGTGCCTCCCAGCACTCGGGAGGCAGAGGCAGGCGGATCTTTGTGAGTTCGAGACCAGCCTGGTCTACAAGAGCTAGTTCCAGCGCAGGCTCCAAAGCCACAGAGAAACCCTGTCTCGAAAAACCAAAAAGAAAAAAAAAATCATTTGAACTCAAGAGACAGAGGCAGGTAGATCTCTCTGAGTTCGAGGCCAGTCTAGTCTACAGAGCTAGTTCTAGGCCAGCCAGAGTACACAAGAAACCCTGTCTTGAAAAACCAAAAAGAAAAAAAAAAATCATTTGAACTCAAGAGACAGAGGCAGGTAGATCTCTCTGAGTTCGAGGCCAGTCTAGTCTACAGAGCTAGTTCTAGGCCAGCCAGAGTACACAAGAAACCCTGTCTTGAAAAAACAAAATCATCATCAATTTGAGACAGTATCTCATGTAGACCAATTCAGTATGTAGCTCACGATGAATCAGAATTTATGGCCCTCCTGCCTCTGCCTCCCAAGTGTGGAATTACAGGCATGTACCATCTGCCAGGATTTTGTGAACCAAGGGCTATCATATGTCCTACAAAAGCACTCTACCAACTAAGCCACATTCCTAGCACCAAAACCATTTTAACTTTTAACTTATTTTATTTTGTGTATGTATATGAGTGTGTATGCAATAGCATGCATATGAAAGGCCAGAAGACGACTTGTGGGAGTCACTTCTCTCCTCAGCAAGCACCTTTATCCAAGAACCATCTTGCAGGTCCTCAGTATTTTTAGTGAGTCATCTAGACAGAAATATGTCTCATTTTCTGAAATTTCTGACCCAGAACAAAGGGTCTCTAAGGGGACCTTCCTTGACCTCTGTGGTTTGTGAATGGGGATTAAGTGCCTATAAGCATTCCGGTATGCTCTGAAGTGTTCTTCTTCTTTCTCTGTAGAGGCTTCGTACAGAGAACCGACTGCTCAAACAACGGATTGAGACCCTAGAGAAGGTGAGGAGTGTGGGTACCAGCTGCTAGGTTTCAAATTTCCAAGCCTCAAAACACCCAGCAGCCATTAAGGCTGGGTCATTGCTCCGTTCTGAACCAGTTGACTTAAACCTAGGTAGGGAAGGCATAGTAGCCATACTTTTGTAATCTCAACACACAGGAGGTGAAGGCAGGAGGATTAAGAGTTCAAGGCCAGTTAGCCTTGGCTACATGAAACCCTGTCTCAACAAAATATATGGATGGCCTTTTATTCAAACACCCACAACCCCACTTAGATTTGGGCTGCCCTGTTATTTAGGGATTCTTGGAAGGCTTCATCCCACTGTGGATCTCAACTCAGCCCCTAGGGTTGCAGCTGAATCACAACTCAGTGCATGGCAATCACAAACTACATGGGTGGGAGGATGAGCTCTCTCACTGGGCCACAAGGAGCCCTAACCTGTAATTTGTCAGTCTCACCCAGGAAAGGAAGGGAGACAGGATGGAGGTGGGGAGCCTTACCACTTGAGGTAGAGCGGCATGGATTTGACCTCACACCCTACTAGATTAAGGATGGGGGTGGTTTGGGTGATTTAGCATGACTCTGGACCCTACCTCCTGCTCCCTAGTGCTCCTCATTTGACTATTCTCCAACCACAAGGAGGTAGTAGGTCACGGAGAGGATGTTATTACCACACCAAAAGCCTCAATTCTTGTTTTCTCTCAAGATTAAAATGCATTCCCTGTCCCAGCCCTCTCTGAAGAGACATTCCTGCTGCTGAGTTTTCTCAGCCCAGTGCACCCCGACCTCCCCACCCATATGAACCCCCCTCCAGGACGGAGCTGGCTCTGGCTTTGGTCTTTCTCCGGGTCCTCTTCGCTGGTTCTCTGGTCTTCACTCCTCTCTCCCCTGCTTCTAGAGGTAGCCCACTGCGTTAGTGACAAGTGGTTCTTGTCTGTCTCTCCCCCTCTCCTGTCCCCTGCCTTCTGCTCTGCCTCCTTCCCCTGTTGCTGGGAATCCCCTTCGCCTGGTAGGAGAGCGCGGCCCTGGCTGATAGGTTAATCCAGGTACTGTAGCCTTTCCATATACCTCTGCACTCTCCATCCCAGGCCCTTCCTGGGTCACTGCACAAGACAGCCAGTAACCACCTCTTTCCTGGCCACTGCCATTATGGGGGCAAGGGGGCAGGCCTGGCAACTTGCATGGAGGGAGAAGCTTCCAGGGAGAACAATGCTTTGAGGGAGGGGGGCATGTGATCTGGAGACAAACACCATGATGGGAGGCATTTGTGGGAGTGACTTTAAAGGAAAACTTACACTCAGCATGGACAGGAGGCTTCCTCCACCAAGGGGCAACAGATGCCAGCCCAATAGGGCTCAGGACCCTTAGAGCATTTGGTTGTAGGCCTTGACATGTGTTGTGCTAAGCTTACATGAACGTGCTCACCCACAGGCATGCATGCATAACTGCAGGCACACACACAACCCTTCTGACTCCTCTCTGCTTCTGCCTGCCACCCCATCACCATCTCTCACTCGCCTGCTTCTGCTGCTGCTTCATTCTTGGATGGCTTTTCTAGAAGCTTCTGCACAGCACCCAGTGGCTCCGAGCCTGGAATGGGGGACAAGGAGTATCAAGTTGGATGGGAGAAAGGATGTGGGTGGAGGAAGTGGCCCCCAGAGAGAGGTGTATTCCACCTCTCAGAGGCCTTTGGCACTGGATAACAATCTTTCTCTTCATCTGGGGCAGAGGCAAAGAGCCAGAATGAGGAAAGGAGCCCAAGCTTGGGAGTTGGGGGCATATGTCACTTAAGCTGGCAGTACCTCCAGAATGTCCAGTACTCCCAGGATCCATCAGGTGGCCTGTCCTTGCCTGTCTCCACCCCCAACATCCTGAGGCCTGTTGTGGGGCACCCCATCCCAGGCTCTGAGCACTAAAGGCCATGCCTGTCTCACTCTACCCCTCTCACATCCTCTCTGAGCCTCCCAGAGGCCAGGCCCGGGACCAAAGTAGATAGTCACAGCACCCTTCCCACCCCATCCTCACTGTGCTCAGGGGCAGGTGACACGGGCACAGGAGGCTGAGGAGAACTATGTCATCAAACGGGAGTTGGCAGTGGTGAGGCAACAGTGCAGCTCAACTGCAGAGGACCTTCAGAAGGCACAGAGCACCATTCGGCAGCTGCAGGAACAGCAGGTACCAGGCCTGTGGGTGGGGTTGACTGGCAGGACCACACCTCCCACAAGCCCATGTGCCACTCTTACCTTCTGGCCCTCGGGGATTAGAGCTATAAGGTGGGTAGGGGTATCCAGAGACTAGAGTGGATTTGCTGTCCCTCACTGCCAGCTACCCCTAGACTCCACGGGACATCCTAAGATTTCCATTTCCCACCCTGAAGTGAGTTGTCTTATCTTGAGACTAAGCAGTAGGGTTCCTCTGAGAAACAGAGAACCTCTGGGTGCCCACTATGAGGAAATGAAGAGGTAGGTAAGGTCTAGACCTATTGTCCTCAGGCTCAAGAGGAACATTAAAAAAAAAGGGAGGTACCCCAGAAGAGGGGCACCTCATGAGGCCTGAAGTCCATCTTGACCCAGGAAGTGATGCTGGTACAAAGAGTCAGAATTCCTAACAGGACAGAGGTCAGGTGGCTGTGGCTGGGGAAGGGGGTGCCTGCCAAGGCCAGATTGGGTTGGTCCCCTAGAGAAATGCCCTGCCAGGCAACCAGAGCAGAAAGAGAAGGTCTTGGTTTTGACCCAGAGGCCCAGAGGGAACTTTCTTCCCTCCTGTCCTTACCTGTTTTGAAGTGGGGCCTGAGGGGACCCCCACCCTTCCCCTGGTTCCTGACCATGCCATGTATATGGTTCCATAACCCACCACATGCCCTGCCCATGGTCCTGGGACTGAGTCTCGGAGGCTCTCAGAGGCATCCTGAAGTCATGGAAAGTCCCATTCCCAGCATCCCTTCTGTGCAGTTTTCCCTGGAAAGTAGCCAAGCCAAGTTCCATGAACGAACATGGGTTCAACCCAGGATGCCCCAAAACTGGCCCTCTGGCCCATTAGCATGGGAGCTAGCCACTGTGCAGCAGTCTTGACCAGGGACCAATGCTGTTCTCTGTCTCCAGGAAAACCCACGCCTCACAGAGGACTTTGTGGCCCACTTGGAGACAGAGCTGGAGCAGTCACGGTTACGTGAGACAGAGACTCTGGGGGCCCTTCGAGAAATGCAGGACAAGGTTCTGGACATGGAAAAGGTATATGGCTAGGAAGGAGACAAAGGTCTTGGGTGAGTTTTAGAAGCTTCAGAAGCTAGGCATTGCCACATACACCTGTAATCCCAGCACTGTGGCAGAGAGATGGGAGGATCTCTGGCTCGCGGACTGGTCTTTTAGCCTAGCTCCAGGTTCAGGCTCAGTAAGAGACCCTATCTAAAAGGAATAAGGCAAAGTGATGGGGATCACCTCTCATCATCCTCTGGCCTCTTCAAGCATACACACATACACACATGTGCCTATAACACACACACAGAGAGAGAGAGAGAGAGAGAGAGAGAGAGAGAGAGAGAGAGAGAGAGAGAGAAAGCCAACAAGAGGAGGCAGCCGGGAAATTGCCTTACTCTCATGTCAGTCGGTTCCCATCAGAGAGGAAACCCCTCTCTCTGCGCTACTTTATAGCCTATTGCCAACTAGGCATTGTCCCCTACACCACAGTCTCTGAACAGGGACCCAGGGCTATAGAAGTTAGAGCCCTCATCCCAGAGCTCCCTATGCCCTTAAACCCTGCCTTTAGTCTCAGTCTCAAATCATAATGTGTTGCAGTATCCCACTACACTGTGCATATCTCCCTGCTGGGGCTGAGGTTCCAGGATGCAGGGAAGGAAAGGCTGACAGGGGAAGGCCCAGACCTACTAATTAGGACTGCCTACCCACTCTTCTCTCCCATGAAGATACTCTCCAGAGGCAAACTAGGGCCATACTTTCCTCCCTGCAGCCTCCCCAGCTGTTTTGTGGGTTGATACAACTCAGACTGAGGATGTACCTCAGTTGGTAGAATGCTTGTCTAGCATATATGAAGCCCCAGATTCCATCTCTAGTGCATTCCCGTAACCCCAGCCCTGGGGAGCTGGAAGAAGGAAGATCAGCCATTCCAGACCATCCTTGGCTACATAGCAAGTCTGATTTCAGCCTGAGTTACCCCAGATCATGTTTTAAAAAGAAAAAAGACAAGCCAAACATCCTGGGATCTGCCACAGAGTCCTTGAAGTTGGAAAAAAAAAAAAAACCCTTCCCCAATATCAACTACAGCTATGTGAGGGCCAGAAGCCTCAGCCCCATCAACATACTTTCTCCACACAGGAGGGAAATGTGCCCAGCCTAGACCTGTCTTGTATCCCTCACCCAGAGCTAAACAAGGGTCAGTAAGGACCAGGCCTACCAAGTTACATCATGAGCACCACCACACCCCAGTCACTGGGCCCTCTCCACACCAGGACAGAATAGAGGCTGGTCCCTGGTCTGTCTGTTTCTGGAAAGAGGGGCTCCAGGCCAGGCCTGGGGAGAGCACAGGGTGCTGCTCCCTGTCTTGCAGCCCCTGCTGATGCAGTTCTCAGGATGGGTTATGGTTCCTGAAAGGGTTGAATCTTGGAGTTGAGAGCAGACTTGCACTCACCTTAGCTGCGCCCAGTGTGCTTTATGTAACTAGCAGTAATCTTTACAGGAGGCCTCACAGTTCAAGGGGGTTTCCCAAGGACAGACTTGCTGTTTTTTGCACCCATTTGCAGATAATGAACCCTGGCTAGGGTTACACATGAGGGTCCTCTTCCCCTGGGCCTAATCTCTGCTTCCTTGGGTATGTGGTTCTTTCTTCGATCTGCCCCAGCAGAAAAAGATCTGAGTGGCAGGGAGGCCCAAGGCATGGATCCTGCAGTTTAGGCATGGAGTTACAGCAGCTTTCCGGGGTCCTCACTTACTGTCTCCCTGCAGAGAAACAGCTCACTGCCAGATGAGAACAATGTAGCCAGGCTTCAAGAGGAGCTTAAGGCTCTCAAGGTGCGGGAGGGCGAGGCTGTAGCCTCTGCGCGGGAGCTGAAATTGCAGCTGCAGGAGCTCTCAGACACCTGGCAGGTGAGAAGGAGGGTGAGGGTGCCCCCAGCAGGATATGCCTGGAGCAGCTGGTGAGCCTTGCCTCAGGGCTGGTCTCTAGAACCCCTCCATCCTTTCTTCTAGGCCCATCTTTCCCGTGGTGGCCGCTGGAAAGAGTCCCCGCGGAAGCTGGTCCTGGGCGAACTGCAGGACGAGCTCATGACCGTGCGTTTGCGCGAGGCGCAGGCCTTGGCCGACGGCCGCGAATGGCGGCAGCGCGTGGTGGAACTGGAGACGCAGGTATACCTACGCGGGACAGAGACCCCCACAGCGGACCCCTTGACCAAACCGCGATCACTCCTCTCCTGCTGCTATGTCCTCTGGTCCTCCTTTCCAGGACAACATCCACCGCAACCTGCTGAACCGTGTGGAGGCAGAACGTGCAGCTCTGCAGGAGAAGCTGCAATACCTAGCAGCGCAGAACAAGGGACTCCAGACTCAACTCAGTGAAAGCCGCCGCAAGCAGGCGGAGGCTGAGTGCAAGGTGCAGCCCCTGCCTGAACCCCACGACCCTACCTGGGACCTTGCCACCTCCTTAACCCAACCTCTGTACACCCCTCCCCCCAATTTCAGAGCAAGGAGGAAGTGATGGCGGTGCGCCTTCGGGAGGCTGACAGCATGGCCGCAGTGGCGGAGATGAGGCAGCGCATCGCAGAGCTGGAGATCCAGGTGAGTTGCCCGGAGCTGAGAGGAGGAGGGTGATGCCCTTGGGCTGGCCATGCTCTAACCGCCAATACTCTGGCCTTACCGGCAGAGGGAGGAGGGCCGTATCCAGGGCCAGCTGAACCACTCGGATTCTTCGCAGTACATCCGCGAGCTGAAGGACCAGATCGAGGAGCTGAAGGCCGAGGTGAGAGCAAGGGTTGCTGGCGACAGGCCAGACTTTGGTGCAGGGACCCAGATGAAGCATGAAGCTAGGAGGGGAAGGGAGGAGGGCGCCTGATGGCCAGACTTTTGTGTGGGTACATCAGTCTACATCTCCAACGCGCGGGTGCCCCCCCCCGCGCACCCCAGGTGCGGCTGCTGAAAGGCCCACCAACCTTCGAGGACCCGCTGGCTTTCGATGGGCTTAGCCTGACACGGCACCTGGATGAGGACTCCCTACCATCTTCTGATGAAGAGCTGCTGGGCGTGGGTGTGGGCGTGGGTGCAGCCCTGCAGGACCCACTCTACCCTCTGTCGCCCCGGGACGCACGCTTCTTCAGACGTCTGGAAAGGCCAGCCAAAGACAGTGAAGGTAGCTCAGACAGCGATGCAGATGAACTCGCCACGCCTTATAGCAACCAAGGCCTGGACAACTGAGGCTGGGGGCCCACTCACTGGGAGCCTGGAGACCGCAATCACCACTTGCCGGGAGGAGAGGGCAGCAGTCAGTGACCTTGCTGCTATGCAGTACTGAAAAATTACGTGCCTCTGTGGTTCCCGCCAAACAAGGGCCAGGTGGAGGAGGCAGCACAGAGGGCAGGGCCTACCGGCAGGCCTGTCTTACATAGCAGTGTTTACCCAGTTTGGTCCACCTCCTGAGTTCAAGGGGTGCCTGAGTGAGTTACCTGGAGGGTGATGCGCTCTCCATATGGACAAGGGCCCAAAGTACAGAGGTCCCAAGACTTGCTAAGCAGGAAGCTTCCTCCTCCCAGTCAGCTTCTCTTTGGGACAAGGGTGGCCCTGCTGGGTGGGGCCCAGGAGCTGCAGTGGGTATGAGGAAGGAGGGACAACTTAGACTGGATATTAGCACCCCAGGACAGGCTCTCTGGACACAGTGATTTTGAACAGCCAGCCCCTTACCACCAGGATCAGATGGCTAGGCTGGGCTTTTCTGCCTGGTGCAGGCATCATGGCCCCTGCAGCAGAAACCAAAGTCTCCCCATCCTGTGTGCAGGACCACCAGGGGTGTGAGTGGTCCATGGGAACCAGTTCAGGCCTGGGCAGTGTCTCCCTGCCCTCTAGGGCTACAGAAGCTGCAAAGAAGAGACCCTTTTACCTAGAGCACCCATCTTCCTCTGGGGAGTACTAATATCACACATGTTGGCTGGCTGCGGAGGAAAACTCCTTCCTTAGGAGTTCTCAGCCTCAGTTCTCTTGTTCCTGTGTCCCTAGCCCCACTTCTGGCCAGAGGTTTCAGTCAGAGTTACCTCCCTTATCTCCTTGAAGTGTTTCTGTGGTCTCTGCCCAGAGCTGAGAATGGTGCCAAAGTCCATCGATGCTCCCAGACTCCTTTATCCCTCACCCCCTGCATCTTGGGACCCTGGGGGCTGACCCCCCTCTCAGTGCTTCTAGAGCCTCAGGTAGAGTGGCGTCCCAAGCAATCCCTGGGTGCTTCCTGGGTGGGCCCCCAGCTCAGTCTCCATTCCTGGTGGCCCACTCTTTAAGTGTTAAAAAACCTGGGGGCCGGGACAGGGTACCCCTGAGGAGGCCCTCTTCTGTGCCCCTCACGTGCCCCTCCACACTGCCCACCACCATTTTGCACACTGCCTGTTCACACTCCATGTCTCCCAGGCAGGAAAGATGGAAAATAAAGTGTATTTACACAGTCACAAGGGACGCTGAGTGAAGCAAGCCAAACGGCTGGGAGAATCACAGCAAGAAGGTGCTGAACCCCATCCTTATGTTCTGGAAGTTCGAAGATGAATGCAATGGCTAGTCAGTGTGAGAGAGGCCACAGGGATGGATTTGGATGGCCTAATCCAAAATGCCAACTTCAGGAAGAGCTGGACCCATTGATACCCATTCAACAGAGACTCTGGGAGGCCAGTGGAGTGTTCTGCCTTGTGCCTGCCTTTGTGGAGTCTCTGCTGTCATGGGAGTGGGTACTAAGGGGTAAGGGAATTTGTGTAATGCCAAAGTAGACAACCAGAGCAGAAAAGACCCGAGCAGAGGAGACAAGATGAGAAGTTCCCCTGAGGGCAAAAACACAAAGGCCAGGCACCCTGCTAATAGGGAGAGGAGGGGTTATTTTCTGGGGAGGAGCCAGAATATCCTGGAAGAAGGAACAGATCTTGGGTGTGTGGTGAGACCAGGAAGGTGGTGAGTGTGACTGCTCACCTGAATTTGGGCTTGAACTGAGAGCAGTATGGGGTCCATGGGAAGGCTGAGAAGAGAGCCTGTTGAATGGGAACTCCCCTACTGTGGAAATCCCCTACTGAGGGTCAGTAACCAGGTCAGTGCATCAAATGCCAAACTGACTCAGGGAATGGGGACATTACATTGGAGTGTTGTCTGGGAGAAGAGTGCCCAGAGTTAGCGCCAGCTCATGGGGGGAGAGGAAAGTATAGTCAAGGGCACTAAAAGACAGCTATTTACCGCCAATGGCACTGAGCAACTAACTGGACACAACACTGATTCCATGTCAGAGTAGCCGAGTCCCCTACAAATGTTCCCATTCATTCCAGTCACACAGCCCGAACACTGATGCTCATATGTCACTGTGCCTACTGTTCCCATGGGGTCACAAAGCATCTACACGTTCTTGTCCCCAGGCTGGCTCCCTGAACTGGGACCTGGCAATAAAGGAAAAGTCCTCACAGATATTGGCCTGAAGTCCTAGCTGCCCAGTGTTAAGAGTCAGCTTTTTGCTGGGTATGGTGGCATCTTTAATCCCAGCGCTCAGAAGGCAGTGACAGGCAGAGTTCCAAGGCCAGCCTGGTCTACAGAGTGAGTTCCAGAACTGCAGGCTAGCCAGAACTACATGGAGAAACCCTGTCTTAGGATGGGAGTTAGCTTTTTTCTCTTAGACTTGTCTTGACATCTGGGAACAAGGATATCTGGGGTTCCCTCCAGGGCTCAGCTCGAGAAGAAATCTCTGGCCTGCCACAAACCTCAGTGCTAGAGTCCAGAGCGTGTGCCCCCCCCCACAACAACAACAGAGGTAGCAGTGCCCCTCTGAGATGAGACTCTCTTTGAGACAGGGTTTCTCTGTAGCTTTGGAGACTGTCCTGGAACTAGCTCTTGTAGACCAGGTTGGCCTCGAACTCACAGAGATCCGCCTGCCTCTGCCTCCCAAGTGCTGAGATTAAAGGTGTGCGCCACCACCGCCTGGCGAGACTCATTTCTCTTTGGACTGTAAGCCAGGAGGTGGCTGTTTCAGGGCGAGGACAGAGAATTTAGTTGTCTGTGCCTGAGAAGTACCTGACTCAGAGTGAGTGAGGTAAGGGGGCCCAACACAGGACACTGCCATTTGGCTTCCACACTGTTAGTGCCAGCCGGAGATCCTTGGACAGTAACATTCAAGGGATAATGTTATGCAGGGGCACTTGGAAAGAAAGAACCTTGCCTGGAGTTAGGGGCTCCAGGGACAAGTTGATGGCTGGGAGGTAGAAAGCAAGTCTGATTGACAGACTTAAATGAAGGTGGTAACTGAGAATTCATGAGATCATCTGGAGTAAGAGACAAGGCAAGGATGCCTGTGTGAGTGCAATACATAGAGTGGTATGGTGGCAACTCCCAGGTCTCTGCAGCACCTCTCCCTTCAAGGTTCAGCCAGGTCAGTCCACTTTAGCCCTACATCTGTAGCTCTTTCTGCAAACCTGGGCAAGTTACTGCCTTAACATTGAGGCCTCCTTGGTGAAAGGAGACAGAGATTGTCTCCGTTTATTTCCCTTAACTGTGATAAATCACCTTGACAAAAGCAACTTAAGGGAGAACGGGTTTATTCTGGCTCACAGTTCAGCGTACAATCTATCACTGTGGGGAAGTCAAGGCAACAGGAGCTGGAAGCAGTCAGTCACAAGAGCAGTGAATGCATGCAGCTCTCTGCTTACACAGTCCAGAATCCCAGCCAGGGTATGGTGCCTCCCACAATGGGTAGCTGTTTCCATCTAAGCCTAAGTAAGCTAACCCCCCACAGGCATGCCAAGGGGCCCATCTTTCAGGGAATTTCCACATTTTACAACTTGACACTACCCATCACAGAGGGAGAAGTAAGAGATGAAGGCAAGGACTCACCCTTCCTCTTCACTCGAGTTCATCCTCCAGGCCCAACTCTCAAGCACAAAAGAGAAGGGGTGCACACAGGGCATAGGGGCTGTAACAAGGGATACCCAGGAGAGCGAATTACCCTACATCCAGGGTAAGAAGAGCTCTGGTGGCTCCCTCGTTTGATCACCAGCTCATCCACTCAGGCCTTCCTGAGCCTAATGTTTTCATTAGAAGTGTGACCCAAAAGAGTACAAGACCACTATCTCACCAACTGCCTTGCTGTAGACAAGTCACACAGTTCAGCCAGAGTTCCGACTTTCTCAGGCACACCCAGCAGCGTGGTGTAGCCTGGACCTTTGAACTGCACCGCTACATGTGTGATCCTTTCCCAGCTCCCATCATCTCTGGTTTTACTGAAAACGAGGCTATTGGTATGTGAGGCTATTTATCCGCTGAACATAGGGTGTGGCGTGGCTCCTTAGAAGGCTGTGGCTTAGGCCAAAGACAAGCGCAAATGGAAGGCCTAGGCCTACCTGTAGGTGTGTTCCAAGCTTAAACCAAGGAAGGATAGGGGCACGGCTGGTGCCCAAAGACTGGGCTCTAGAGGTTTTTTTTAAAAAAAAAAAATATCCATCCAGTGAGAGCGGAGACTAAGGCAAAAGAGGTGTGACCGGAAGGGTGGACTCTAAAGCGGTATGTGTATGATGAGCAGGGCTGGGGTCTGGCTCAATGAAAAGTCTCCACTTCCACTACAGTCCAATCACCCTGTGGGGAGGCCACGTCGTCCGGGGAGAAGCTGGTGACTGAAGTGATGCTGGCACGCGACTCGTCCAAGGGAGACAGCAATTCGGCCCAACGGCCCAGTTCGGCATCGCTAAGCGGAGCCCGGGATCCCCCCGGGACACCACCACCCCCTGGGCCTCCTGAACCTCCTTCACTGCCGGCAGCTGCACCCTCGGCTGCGGCTAGCAACAGCGTCCGGCTCAGCAGGTGCTGTACGACGCTCGCCTGCAGAGCCCCTAGCGGCAGCTCGCCAAGTCGAGCCGACTTTGGGCTTCTCGAGGATGCTCCTGAGCCCGCTGCAGCAGTCGCCTTCCCACCGCCAGAGCCCGGCCTCGGCTCCGGCTCCGGTTCCGCATCTAGGGATCCAGGGGTAGGGGCCACCGACTCTGGTCCTTCAGCTTCGTAGATGGTGCACAGACCGTCGGAGGAGCCCGCGCAGGCAGCGGGAGGCCACGGCAGGGGAACTCCTGTAAGAGCAGAAATGGGGACCAGCGAGATTGGCTAAACGGGAAGGTGCTTGCCACCAAGCCTAATCGGCATTTGATCTCTTGAGCCTACATAGTGAAGGAGGGAACCAACTCCCACAAACTGTCTGACCGCCACATCAGCGCTGTGACACATGAACCCGCACAAATACTCAAGCAAGTGAATAAATAAAATTCAAGATGTGAAAAAAAAATTTAAGGACTAGCAGGGGATGAAGAGATAGTTCAGTGGTTAAAAACACTAGCTGCTCTTTCAGGAGCCCTAGGTTCCATTCCCCTGCACCCATGTGGCTGCTCTGTAAGTCAAATTTCAGGTACCTGACATACTTTTCTAGCGTCCACTGCACCACACACATACATTCAGGTAAATCACCGGTACACATAAAATAAAATAAAAATAAAATAGGACTGGAGAGATGGTTCAACGGGTAAGGCTACTAAGAAGATCTGAGTTCAACCCACAAATAAGGTGAGAACAGAATTCTATAAGCTGTCTGACTTCCACAAATGCGCCAGAGGAGTACATAGCCACAGCACTCCTAGCGCCCCTACCGGCAGCTACAAATGTAAAGAGATACAAACATATAAAATGAGTACATAAACGTGATTTTTAAAAAAGATTTATTTATTATGTATACTGTGTTCTGCCTGCATGTTATGCCTACAAGCCAGAAGAGGGCACCATATCTCTTTACAGATGGTTGTGAGCCATCATGTGGTTGCTGGGAATTGAACTCAGGACCTCTGGAAGAGCAGACAGTGCTCTTAACACCTGAGCCATCTCTCTAGCCCCATAAACATGATTTTTAAGGATGTGGGGCTGGAGAGGAGGCTCAGAGATAAAAATACTGCTCTTGCAAGGACCTGAGTTGGGTTCTAAGCACTCATTTCGGGTAGCTCACAATAGCCTGTAAGAGCCGCACACGTGTAGCATACTATCTATCTATCTATTATCTATATATATATGTTTATATTTATATCTTTTTATTTATATATAAATCTTTTTTTTTAAAGAGGAGGTTGCGAGACAAGTAAAGGCGCTTGCAGCCCTGCCTGACGACCTAAATCCTATCCCCGTAACTCACACGTAACTGCAGGTTGTCCTCTCATTTCCATGCGCATGCACATATACACATACTAAATAAATATAAAAATCAAGTTAAAAAAAAAAACAAAAAAAAACGCTTGACGACTCCTTGGGAAGCTCCGCCCCAGAGCCCGAACTCCTTACCTGGAGCGCCGCGCACTGCCAACGGTGGAGCAGGACCTCGACTCCAGGAGGCCGGGTGGCAGGCCGCTAGCTCCGCGTCTGCGGCCGGGGAGACTGTGGCGCAGCCCTCGGGCCCGCTGTCGTAGCCACGGAGCTCCTCCGGCGTGCTCGTGGCGCTGCTGCTGTGGCCTGCCAGGTCCGGGCCACTCAGCGTACTGGACGGGCTTCGCGAGGGTGGCGGTGGCGGGGCTGGGGCCAGCGACAGGGTCAGCCGTGGACTTGAGATCGGGATATCTGGACCTGGAGTCGGGGGTCGACGAGGGGTTGGCAGTGGGGGTGAGGAGGGAGGAGAAGGAGGCTGAACAAGGGGCGAGGTCAGGCCCGGAGTGGGCGTAGCCAGGGGAGAGGGCGGGGTCTGGAGAGGAGGCAAAGCCAAGAGGGGAACCTGTAGGGGAGGTGGCGCCATGGCCGGCGGGGAGGAGGGAGCCTGCACAGAGGGCAAAGCCAGAGAAGAGGGGTCCTGCGGAGGGGGCGAAGTCAGAGGAGTGGGTGAATCCAGTGAAGGTGGGGCTTCTGGTGGGTGCGTTGCCAAGGGAGACGGAGGTGAGGGTGAAGGAGAAAGAGGGCGCTCTAGAGGAGGGGAGGCAGGAGGGGAGAGAAGAGCTGGCAGAGGAGGTGAGGCCGGGGACGAAGGAAGAGGCGAAGGATATGTAGTCAGAGAAGGCGCCTGCAAAGGAGGCGAAGGAAGAGAGTGTGCCTGCACATGGGGTGTAGGCATGACAGAGAGCGAGGCCTGCAGAGGGGGTGAGCCCAAAGGCAGTGGGGACGATAGTGGCGACACAGCCAAAGGAGCAGGCATGGCCTGCTGGGGCGAAAAGGCCAGGGAGGGTGTCTTGGTTAGCAAAGACGCCTGTGAAGTGGGCAAAATCAGAGATGGTGGGAGCCTCAGAGGAGGCATGACCACGGGAGAGGGAGGGACATACAGAGGTGGGGAGGAGGAAGGGGAGGGAGAAACTGGAGGAGAAATGGCCAGAAACAGAGTGTCTTGCAAAGGCGGCGTGGTTCGATTAGAGGGCGTGGCCTGGAGAAGGAGAGGAGACCCAGAAAAGTTGGCTGGCAAAGGGGCCGTAGTTAGAGCGGACAGAGTGGACGGAGAGGGTGTGACAAGGGGCGTAGGCTGATTCTGCGGAGAAACTGGCGGTGAAGAAAGGACTTGTGGAGGAGGCGTGACTAGAGGTGGAGGAGCAGGTGAGAAAGGAGTGGCCGAGAGAGTCTCCTGAGGGGGCGAAGCTGAAGAAGCCTGGTTGCAGGGCACACTCTGTACAAGAGATGAAAGCGATGGAGAGATCACAGCCATTGGTGGGGGTGAGTCAGAGGCCTCTTCAGGACCCAGATTTGTGGGTGGAGCTTGCAAAGGGGGCGTGGCTGGTGGGGAAGGGAGGTTCTGCAGAGAGAGCGGGGGAGGTGATGGTGGGCAGTTTATGGCCTGTGATTGGGGTGTTGCCTGTGCAGAGGACTGGGCCTGGAGTGAAAGAGCAGCAGGTAGAGGGGGCGTAGCGGGTGGAGAGGGAGGGAGTGCGGCCTTCAGTGGATCTTCTGGGACCTGGACAGAGGCAGGCTGAGGTGTGGTGGCTCCAGGTGGAGTGGGCGTGACTAAAGATGAAGCAGAAAGTAGGCTCTGTGCAGAGGTTCTGTCCTTCTTTGGGGCTGTGGTCTGGGGTGGGCGCAGAGCTTGCTGCCCTTTCGACTTGAGCTGCGAGGTATGCGCAGGAGCCCGCGGGCTTGCACGCGGAGAGACCCCAGAGCGAGCTGGGGAGAGCTGAGGAGTAGCACTGGAGCTCAGAGAACGGGAGGCGGGCTTCTGCAGGCTGCCACCAGCGGCAGAGCGCCTCTTCAAGGCTGGGCTCAGCTCCGGGACACTGCGCTCTGCAGCACTGCTCACAGGTTTCCTGGGTGCCTCGGTGGTCAGGGGACGCTGCCGGGCACTGGGAACTGGTCGAGGAATTCCCACCTCTGTAGCCGGGGCCCTGGACCGACGAGGGATGGCAGGGGAAGAGTTTCCTGAGGTGGGCCCTAAAGAATCTGCAGACAAAAACGATAGTCCAAAAGAAACATGGATAACACAAGACTAGTTGCCCTCACAGACTGATAGAAACCTGCTTGTCTCCAGGTCACTTACCTCTTCGTGTTCCAGAGCTCAGAGTGTTCCTTTTGGGTGTCTCTGGCGCTTTACTTCTGACCACAGGCTCCTTAGTCAGGGGTTGGGGTCCCTTCTGGACAGCAGGGCCTGGTCTGGAAACAGGAGTACCAGCTGTTATTGGTATTCCCAGTTGCACACTTCCCCACCTGTGACATGGAGTTGCTTGCCTTCCTGTGACCCAACCAATAATGACTTTTGCCCAATTTGACCCACTATCTGCAAGTTTTCCTGAGCTAACTGGTGGGAAATATTTTTGTGCACATATGTGCATGTGTGTTCAGTTGTGCTCCCCCATGCATGCACATGTGGATGCCAGAGGTAAGCACTGGCATCTAGCTGGATCTTTTCCTCCCCCCCCCCCCCCCGAGACAGGGTTTCTCTGTAGCTTTGGAGCCTGTCCTGGAACTAGCTTTTATAGACCAGGCTGACCTCGAACTCACAAAGATCCGTCTGCCTCTGCCTCCTGAGTGCTGGGATTAAAGGCGTGCGCCACCATCGCCCGGCTCTTTTCTCTGTCTTATTTTGCATTGTTTTATTTATTATCACTGTGTAGACCAGGCTAGCCTCAGACTCATAGAGGGCCATATGCCTCTGGCTGCTGAGAGCTGGTATTAACAGTCCAGCACGAGGAATCCATCTCTCCCCACCCCATCCAGAGCTGAGGTTAGAGTGGTACACCACCGAGACTAGATTCTCAGGTCCTCATATTTGCGCAACAAGCACTTCACCACACTAAGCCACCTCCCCAGCCCATTCTTGCGCAATATCAAAAGGCAACAGATTGCTAAACTAACCCTTGCTTGGGGAATTAAGGAGTTAGAGGAATTAGCATGTTACCTGGTGATTCCACTGCTGGCACGCCCGGGGCTAGAAATAGAACCCTGGCAGGAGATCTTCACAGGGGCCCTCTCTCCTTTCACAGAAGCTGGGGGCCTGGAGGCTTCAGGGAGAAGACAAAAATCAATGGCATTTCTGAAAAAGAAGAGTATCCGAGAAGAGGGAAGGTGAGCGGTGTGAAAATTGAAGTCACAAATGAAGCTGAGTACCTGGGCTGCGAGGACCTGCCCCAACGCTGCTGCGCGCTGCTGCCCCCTGCACAGCGGTTTGTGGAAGAGCTGTTTTGCCGATGCCCGCGGCTCGCTCCACCAGGGGCCTTCGCCCCACAGCTCCATTTGCTTCCAGGACTCGAAGGGCAGCGGTGGTTACAGGGGGAGGAGGTCGAGGGGATCCAGGAGGAGGCCTAGGGGTCAGAAGGCCAGGAGGCCGTGAAACTGGCATCCGCGGGGCAGCTCCTGCCTTGACCTTATCCCTCTTGTCCATATTGCACCTGATGAGGAAGACAGAAGGGTCAACATCGCAAGTCCTGAACCACTCACTACAAACGATCCCGGCGCCTCCCCATGCTTCCTCCAGCATCACCACCCATGGGTGCCTAAACCTCAGCCTCAAGAGCCTCAATTTGCTTTCCTTCCAACCACCCACACCCGCTCACCAACCCGGCCGCTCAGTGTTGTCAAGTCCCACCGCCACCTCCATCCCCCAAAGCAGAGACGCCCTGTTCGTGTCCCCCCCACCCATCCGCGAACGTGCCTCTGCCCTCTTACAAGAACAACATCCATGTCCCTACCCCTCGCCTCTTGGAGACCCAAATGACCAGTCCCCCCAAACAGGACTTCCAGATTCAGGGTTCTCCGAACGCACACCGAGTGTGATTCACCAGCGTCCTCCCCCAGGTTCCCCAGGCACCTGCAGGTAGAAAAAGAGTGGCCTCGTAGCCCGCGAACGGGCTCCGGTAGACAAAGAGCTGCTTCCCGGGCCCGACCCCTCCCCCAGCACGGTCTCCTAGGCCAGCGATCCGCCCGTTCCACCTGCTCACATCGCGCGCTCACCTACGCCTCTGGCCACGAGCCGCTCCACGCAGGGTCGCCTGGGGTGGGGCTGGGCCGGAGCAGCTGTGGCGGGGAGCGGCGAGAAGGCAAGGGGAGGGGGCTGCTGGCGACAGAGCCTGGGGAGCTTGGCCGCGGCCCCGCCCCTCAGCCGCGGGCAGGGAGAGCCCAGGATGCGCGTGCTCGCCCTCGATCCAGAGCTGG
The DNA here is from genome assembly GCA_028555095.1 of Dicrostonyx torquatus. Classification (NCBI taxonomy): domain Eukaryota; kingdom Metazoa; phylum Chordata; class Mammalia; order Rodentia; family Cricetidae; genus Dicrostonyx; species Dicrostonyx torquatus. Next base: position 409,482 of record JAQHUG010000433.1, on the reverse strand, counting down.
GAGCGCGCCGAGGGGGGCTGAGAGAAGAGGCGCGCCTACGAGGGAGGTGCGCGTGCTGCCTCCCTGTGACCACCCCGGGGGAGGCCTATTTCAGTGGCTCTGTCCAATGACCACAGACTTAACCAGAGATGCTTAGTAGGGAAATCCCTTGAGGACCCTCACAGTCCCCTACTCCAGCTCTTGCACCTGCTCCTTCTCAAGCACTTGGAGACACCCCCTTTTCAAGCACTTGGAGACCAACATTCTCCTGGACAGGGATAGGCTGGGCCTTGGCAACCAGTAGGGCGGGATCACAGAGCCTCTGGCCCACCAACCAATCCAGCCACTCTGTGTCCTCCAGTCCCGCTTTCTTGAACTTGTTGACTGTGGAGGCTTGATAGCCCTAGGATGTCTGAGCCAGTGCACCTATCTTGCAACCCCAATTTTTCTCACACCCTGGGTAACCCTGTACCTGCTGCGGATTGGTGGGGGTTGCTGGAGAATGCGAACCCTGGAAGTTAATTTTTATTACATTTTATTTATTTATTTAATTTATTAAGTGCCTCTGTGTGTGTGTGTGTGTGTGTGTGTCTGTTGGTGTGTGTACGTGCCACTGCACGCTGTTAGATGTCAAAGAACAACAGTAGGACTCAGTTCACTCCTACAACCTCATCCTGGGGGTGAAATTGAGGTGATCAGGCTTGGCAGCATGTGTATTTATCCACTGAGCCATCTCACAGAACTCAAACTCTTGGACTTAGAGGATGCACAGCAGAGCCCAGATTTGGAAGAAGAGAGGAAGATAAGAGTGAGGGAAGAAAGGGAGAAAAATAGGAAACACAGGGGTGACTCTGCCTTTTGTGGGGCAGGACATCTCTACTTAGCTGGCATACAGGCAGTCAAGGCCTCAGACATTTCCTGGCAGAGCTTGTGGACCGCTGAGAAGCATGATTACAGAGAGTAGGAAAAGTCTGCTAACAGGTGTGTGAAGAAGCTGAGCGCATTCTGTCTAACGGTCTGCAGGTGTCACTTTAGGAGGTTAATTCACTGACCCCATGGGGGCAGGTGCACCGTGCAGATCTTACCCATAGAGGCTGTTAAACCAAACCGCTGGTCTCCAAGGGTTCTCTGGAGTATAAGGACTCTTTGAGCTTGGCATTGTGGGCTGCATGGCCAGTACTCCAGAGATAGAGGCAGGAGGATCCTGCGTTCCAGACCAACCTGGGCTACTTAGCAAACCATTATAGTGAGCCATTATAGTGCTAGCTAGCTAAAGAAATGAGTCCTGGAACGGTGTCCTGAAAGTTCCAGAAGAAGGGCTAGAAAACAACTGGATCAGTTGGCAGGTGCTTCTGCAACATACAAAGAGTCTTGGGTGCTTGGCATGGTGGTGTGTAGCTGTCATCCCAGCATTTACAAGGTGGAGACAAGAAAATCAGAAGTTCAGCATCATCCTTAGCTACATAGTGAGAGATAATTTGAGGACAGCCTTGGCTGTATGAGACCCTGTCTCAAAAAAAGAAACAGCAACAGGCAGTCGTAGTGACCCACACCTTTAATCCCAGCAGGCTGAGGCAGGCAGATCTCTGTGAGTTCAAGTTCGGCCTGGTCTTCATAGTGAGTTCTAGAACAGCCAGACATAGTGAGATCCTGTCTAGAAAAAAAAACAAACAGCAACACCAAAAAACAAAAAACAAAAAAAAGTTGTTGGTTTTGTTTTAAATTAAGTCCCGCAATGTGGCCCTACCTGTCATATAACTTGATATGTAGACCAGGCTGGGAAAAGAAAAGAAAGAAAAGCAGGCAGCATTTTGAGATAAGGGTGTGGTTACATACTGAAAACTTGATGCCTCTGGAGCACCTGCTGAGCCATCTCACTGACCCATTGTTTGCTTTTTTTGAGACAAGGTGTTACGTGTTACTCTGTAGCCAACTGTCCTGGAACTCACTAGGTATCCTAGGCTAGTTTCAAGATAGTGGCAACCCATTCACCTCCAGGGCATGAGGAGGAGGAATCACAAGTATGCTCTACTTCACCCCGCTGTTTACAACTCCTGAATGGAGAAAGCTCAGCCCCGTGCTTCTAGCCACACCTTACTTAGGCAACCCTCTGAATTCCAGGAAGAGATGAATTACTCACATGCATATGGGTACCCATGTGTTTGCCCTGTGTGTGTGTGTGTGTGTG
>JAQHUG010000433.1:355802-397710 GCA_028555095.1 Dicrostonyx torquatus | reverse complement strand
CCAGACCTCATTACAGATGGTTGTGAGCCACCATGTGGTTGCTAGGAATTGAACTCAGGACCTTTGGAAGAGCAGGCAATGCTCTTAACCACTGAGCCATCTCTCCAGCCCCTGAGGATAACTTTGAACTCTGATCCTCCTAACTCAGACTCCCCAAGTGCTGAGATTACAGGCATGTGCCAGTCTGCCTAGTTATGTGGTGCTAGAGACTAAATCCAGAGAACTGTACTTGCCACACAAGTGTCCTACCAACTGAGCCATCTCCCCAGCCTGAGGCTTTTTTTAAAGCTTTTTTCCCCTTAGGACCAGGGAGTGTTTGGTGAGCATACAAGACCAACTGTCATATAAAGGATCCTGTTCTCTGGTCACTTCCTTGCATGTACCCAATTCAGGATGAATTGGGGGGACCCTGTCTTGTCTCTCTTGTATAAGAAACCTTGAGCCTGGTGGTGGTACACTCCTTTTATCCCAGCACTCGGGAGGCAGAGGCAGGAGGATCTCTGTGAGTTTGCGGCCAGCCTGTCTACAGAGCTAGTTCCAGCGCAGGCTCTAAAGCTACACAGAGAAATCCTGTCTCGAAAAACCAAAAAAGAAAAATAAAAAAAAAAAGAAAATATCTGCTCCCTTTCCCACAGACCCTTCTACTATATGGAGATAGCTACCCCAGAGTGGTGAAGACGTCTGGTTGTGTGGTACCTGTCTCTCAGCCTAGTGAATGGGCTCTCAACACCTACCTTGACTTCACTTGCTACAAACCCTTGGGAGAGACAGAGGCAGATATAGGAGATGTGGATGTGTCTGAACAGTTTGTTAGTACACAGACACCCCATTTTTGGCCAGAGCCACATGTGAACAGGACAAAGAGTTCCTAAGATGCTGTTGATTTTTTTCTCTCTCTTTCTCTGTCTGTCCTCCATCTCTCTCAAGTGTGCATGTATGTGAGTGTGGTTTTGTGTGTCTCTCTGTGTGTGTGTGTGTGTAGAGGCACCTTCAGTCATGGGCTTTCCTTTGTCGCTCTCCACCTTATTTGAGACAGAGTCTCCCCCAGAACCTGAGACTTGTCAGTTAGGCTAGGCTGGCTTCCAGTGAGGCCCACGGATCTGCCTGTCCCTACCTCCTCAGCACTGGGAGTGCACACATGCACCACTCTGGTTCCCATGGCTGTTGGGATCACACGAATGTTCTCATGGCTGCATGACAAGCTCTTTATCTACTGAGCCAGTTTGCTGGCCTGTTTTTCTTTAGTTACACTGAGATTGTGTCTCTTTCGGTAACACAAATGCTGGCCTCAAACTCCAAATCCAAGTCTTAGCTTCCCGAGTGTTAGGATTACAGTGCTGGCTGGATACCATACCTAGGTTCTCAGGAACTTGTTTAAGATAAGGGATAGAGGGGTCCAGCAATATAGCTCAGGGTGAAGGCGCTTGCCACCAAGCCTGATGATCTGGGTTCCATACCAAAGACCCACATGATGGCAGGACAGAGCTGACTGCTGCGGTTCCTCTGACCTCCAGACCCACACTGTGGCACGTGTACACGCACACACATGCTCACAGAAAGGCTTGGATGCTGGCAGGAATGGACTGCCTAGAGACCCCACTTTTTGCTTCCCCCTCTGCCCTGAGCAAGTAGCTGACTTCCTAGAAGAGTGATGTCCTAGCTTGCATCCTACACCCCCGTGTGACTTAGGCCTGGCCTTTGCAATAATGATACCTTAGTAGAAAAGGAAACCAGAGATAGACAGAGTGGGCTGGCAGCCCCGTGCAGGCTCCAGTCATAGGTGTCACCCTGAGAGTTTTCAGTTTTTAGGGATCCTTATGCTTCAGACATTCCAACACATTTCTCCCTCTCAGGGTTTCTACTTCTCAAATTCTGAGCTCTAGTCCCTCTCCGAACACTCAGGTGTCTTGGCACATGCCTCCAGGGCTCAGTAGCCTTCAGCCTGGCCACACCCTAACCCCTAAGGCCCTTAACTAGAGCACAGCCACGCTCCAGCTTGCTTTTCCCCAGCCGGCTTTTCCGGTTGGGGATTGGAGGTGGTGCCCAGAGCACCCCTATCAGGGGGCACACCCCGGAAGTCTTGAGCCCAGGGACACTCTGGTGTCAGGGTGGAGGTAAGAGGGTAGCTGGAAAGTGAAGAAATACCACAGTGAATGTCACAGGCTTCCTCCTCCAGGGGTGGGTGGCTCCAGGAGGAGGCTGGAGGACAGCTGCTGAGTTCAGAGAGGGCAGGCAGAGCAAGTAGGGGCTTTTGGGAGCAGGAAGAGCTGTGAGACTGGGCAGGAGGTGAGTTCTGAAGGAAGCCACAAGTCCCAGGCTAAGAGGGGGGAGGGAGCATATAGCTCATAGATTCTAGAAAGTTCTGGCAAGGCTGAGAGTGTATTGGGAACACTGCCCTGTGTCTGGCCTTTCTGGGGTTTCTCCTACCAGGCATAGCCTTGCTCTCACCATGTCTCAAACCCTCTTGTCTCCTGACTCCTATAGGCAGGATGATCCCAGTGGCGGAGTTCAAGCAGTTCACAGAACAGCAGCCTGCTTTCAAGGTGCTCAAACCCTGGTGGGATGTATTGGCTGAGTACCTCACTGTGGCTATGCTCATGATTGGGGTCTTCGGGTGCACCCTTCAGGTGAGGAATGAGACAAAAAAGGGCAGGGCCAAACAGCTGGCAATCCTTACGATCAGGATTTTAGGAAGTGCCTTCTTGACAGTAGGGCCGAACTGTGGCACTGAGCTAGGCAAGAGTCAGGGCAGACAGGGAAAGGGGATGAAGGAGCTGGGTTTTGCTGTGGACATATTCGTGGCCATTCTGATGACTGGGGCCTTGGGTAGCTCTCTCCAGGTGAGGGGTGAGGCCAGAGAGTGGTGAGGATGAAGGAGTGGCACCATACCTTGGCAACACTCCTTATTTGAGTGTTTAAAAAAACAAATGTATTTTCTTTTATGTGTATGTGTGTTTACTTGCATGTATGTATGTGTACCACATGTATGTTTGGTACCTGTGGAGGTCAAAAGAATGTGTTAGGTTTCTTTGAATTCTTTGAAACTAAAGTTATGGATGAGAGGTTTTTGGGGTTTTTTGGGCGGCAGCGGGGGGGGGGCAGGTGAGACAGGGTTTCTCTGTGTAGTTCTGACTCTCCTGGAACTAGCTCTGTAGACCAGGTTGGCCTCAAGCTCACTGAGATCCACCTGCCTTTGCCACTCAAGTGCTGGGATTAAAGGTGTTCACCACCGACTTTTTTTTTTTTTTTCCGGGTTCAAGTGTTCTCAGCCACTCTATATCCCCTTCTGCCATGAAGGCACTGGGCTTCTCTATGGCACTACTCCTGACTGGGGTCTTGAGCTGCACCCTCCAGGTGAAGGGCAGGACCATAAGGGGGCATGGTGTTACCATGGCAATGCTTATGATTGGGGGGAGGTGTCTTCAACTCACTATACAGATAGGTAAGGTCCCACCATGATGATGAGATGGGGAAGTGTCTTCCACTGCACTCTCCAGGTAAAGAGTGACTCTCTAGGGCTGGAGAGATGGCTCAGAGGTTAAGAGCACTGGCTGCTCTTCCAGAGGTCCTGAGTTCAATTCCCAGCAACTACATGGTGGCTCACAACCATCTGTAATGAGATCTGGTGCCCTCTTCTGGCCTGCAGACATACATGCAGGCAGAAGACTATATATGATAAATAAATTTTTTTTTTAAAAAAAAAAGAGTGACTCTCTAAAGGGGTAGGACTTGTACTTGAAGTCCTGAAGCCTTCAAGTCACCCAAGAAGATTTGAGACTAGTCTAGACATCTTCATAAGACTATCTCTCAAAATTAAAACTAAGGTCAGGTGTGGCAGTGGACTCCTGGATTCCTAGCACAGAGGATGAGTTGGGCTCTGGAGTTCCAGGTCAATTGGTCCACACAGTGAGACCCTGTCTCTAAAATACAATAAATACATAGAAAAGAAGAAAAAAATCTCAGTATTAGATCACTCACCTAACTTACGTGAGGACCTAAGCTCAATAAAAAATGTCACCCATGAAGTAAGAGACACAAACAGAGGGAGCCAGTGTCAAAGCTCACACACAGACCAATTCTAATCACTACCTTCCTCCCCTCCATTCCCACAAGCAGTGCTTGTGCTACAGTGATATTAGGGTTTCCCCATTGTCAACACTTTTTTCCTTTCTTGTGGCAATGGGGATAGAAGTCAAGGCTTCCAATGCTACACAAGGGTTCTACTGCAGAGCCAAACCCCCAGTCCCTCACTGGGGGATTCTAGGCCAGAGCTCTACCACTGAGCTGAATCCTGCCTACTTTCTCCCTTGGACCAGTGTCTACTGAAGATGTCTAGAAGTTGTGCCCACTCTGCAGCCCAGACCTCAGCTTCCCAAGTAACTAGAACTATAGGCTAGCATCACCAGGCCCAACTTCTTTTTCTTGTAGGTGGAATTTTGTTATTGATAAAACCTTAAAATTTCTTTATTTGGTTTTTTTTTTGAGACAGGGTTTCTTTGTGTAGCCCTGGCTGTTCTGGAACTCACTTTCTAGTCAGGCTGGTCTCAAATTCAGAGATTTACCTGCTTCTGCCTCCTGAGTGCTGGGATTAAAGGTATGCACCATGATGTCCTGCTTTATAACTTAAAAAAAAATAGATGAACTCCTGATCCTTCCCAAGTACTGGTATTACATATGTGCACACAACACTCAGTTTACACGGTGTTGGATATGGGACACCAGGGCTTTATCATGCTAGGCAAGCACTACCAACTAAGCTATATTTCCACCCTAAATGTCTCCTTTCTGGGAAGATATAGTCCTGATCATAACTCCACTATGCTGACCTGTGTAAAGATCCTACTTCCAAAGGAGGTCACAGGGATTAGGGGTTGGGAGTTTGTTTCTTTTTTGTGGAACCACAATTCAACACACATACACCCTCACACTTTATTTTTTTGAGACAGAGTGTCTTATATCCTAGGTTAACCTTGAACTTACTATGATGCCAAGAATGACCTTAAACTCCTCATTCTCTGGCTCCCATCTTCTGTGTGCTAGGATTATAGGTATGTGACACCAAGCCCAGTTTATGCATTGGTGAGAATCTAAACTGGTTTGTACCAGGAAGGCACTCTACCAACTTAGCTATATCCCCACCCTCCAATATCCTTTTCAGATGAAGGCTGATGCTGAGGTTTGACAGCTCTTCTACATTCAAACAGCTGACAGCAGTCTAGGATCAGGGTCTCCTACCTCAGCCTGTTTCTCTTTTGTGCAATTCCCCAGTCCCTTTATGGTTTCCCACTCTCTTCCTATCCCCAGGTGACACAGGACAAGATCATCTGCCTGCCCAGCCATGAACCCCGAGAGAACTTATCAGAGGCTCCTTGTCAGCAGCTGTTACCTCAAGGGGTCTCTGAGCAGATGGGAGGCCTCCGAGAACTGAGTGGCCTCAAAAACAACCTAGATCTCCAACAGTACAGCTTTATTAACCAGCTGTGCTATGAGACAGCCCTCCACTGGTATGCCAAGTACTTCCCCTACCTGGTTGTCATTCACACTCTCATCTTCATGGTCTGTACCAGCTTTTGGTTCAAATTCCCCGGCACCAGCTCCAAGATTGAACACTTCATCTCCATCCTGGGCAAGTGTTTTGATTCCCCATGGACCACTCGGGCTTTGTCTGAGGTGTCTGGGGAGAACCACAAGGGCCCAGCTGCTGGACGGGCCGTGGTGTCCACAGTCACCACAACAGGGGCAGGATCGGGAAAGGCAGGTGAAGGCGAAAAGGAGAAAGTGCTGGTAGAGCCTGAGAAGGTGGTGACTGAGCCTCCAGTTGTCACTCTGCTGGACAAGAAGGAGGGCGAACAAGCTAAGGCCTTGTTTGAGAAGGTCAAGAAGTTCCGCGTGCACGTGGAAGAGGGCGACATCCTCTACTCTATGTATATCCGGCAGACAGTGCTCAAAGTGTGTAAGTTTTTTGCCATCCTGGTTTACAACCTGGTCTATGTGGAGAAAATCAGCTTTCTGGTGTCCTGCAGGGTAGAGACCTCAGAGGTCACAGGGTACGCCAGTTTTTGCTGCAACCACACCAAGGCCCACCTCTTCTCTAAGCTGGCCTTCTGCTACATCTCTTTCGTGTGCGTTTATGGCATCACCTGCCTGTACACGCTCTACTGGCTCTTCCATAGGCCTCTCAAAGAGTATTCCTTCCGTTCTGTGCGGGAGGAGACAGGTATGAATGACATCCCAGATGTGAAGAACGACTTCGCCTTCATGCTCCACCTCATTGACCAGTATGACTCTCTCTATTCTAAACGGTTTGCTGTCTTCCTCTCCGAAGTCAGTGAAAGCCGCCTGAAGCAACTCAACCTCAACCACGAGTGGACACCTGAGAAGTTGAGGCAGAAGCTGCAGCGCAACACACGTGGCCGGCTGGAGCTGGCCCTCTGCATGCTCCCTGGACTGCCTGACACGGTCTTTGAACTCAGTGAGGTGGAAGCCCTCAGACTCGAGGCCATCTGTGACATCTCCTTTCCCCCAGGGCTCTCCCAGCTTGTGAACCTTCAGGAGCTCAGCCTGCTTCACTCGCCAGCCAGGCTGCCCTTCTCTTCACAGATCTTCCTGCGGGATCGCCTGAAGGTGATATATGTCAAGTTTGAGGAGCTGCGAGAGGTGCCCCTCTGGGTATTTGGGCTTCGAGGCTTGGAGGAACTGCATCTGGAAGGGCTCTTCCCCCCAGAAATGGCCCGGGCTGCCACCCTGGAGAGCCTTCGGGAGCTTAAGCAGCTCAAGGTACTGTCTCTGCGTAGCAATGCTGGGAAGGTGCCAGCCAGTGTGACTGACGTGGCTGGACACCTTCAGCGACTCAGCCTACACAATGATGGGGCTCGCTTGCTTGCCCTCAACAGCCTCAAAAAGCTGGCGGTGCTGCGGGAACTGGAGCTGGTGGCCTGTGGGCTGGAACGCATCCCCCATGCAGTCTTTAGCCTGGGAGCTCTGCAGGAACTTGACCTCAAGGACAACCACCTTAGGTCTATTGAGGAAATTCTCAGCTTCCAGCACTGTCGGAAGCTGGTCACTCTCAGGCTGTGGCACAACCAAATAGCCTATGTTCCTGAGCATGTGAGGAAGCTCCGAGGCCTGGAGCAGCTCTACCTCAGTCACAACAAGCTCGAGACTCTTCCCCCACAGCTTGGCCAGTGCTTTGGGCTCCGCCTGCTAGACGTGTCGCATAATGGGCTTCGTTCCCTGCCACCTGAGTTGGGCCTTCTCCAGAGCCTCCAGCATCTGGCTCTCTCCTACAATGCACTAGAGAGCCTGCCTGATGAATTGTTCTTCTGCCAGAAGCTGCGGACATTGCTCTTGGGCTACAACCACCTAACTCAGCTTTCACCCCATGTGGCCGCCCTCCGGACCCTCAGCCGTCTGGAGCTCAAGGGTAACCGGTTGGAGGCTCTGCCAGAAGAACTTGGTGACTGCAAGGGGCTGAAGAAATCAGGGCTGTTGGTGGAGGACACTCTTTATGAGGGGCTGCCTGCAGAGGTGCGGGAGAAGATGGAGGAGGAATGAGGCCTGGTGGGGGAAGGGACAGTTGACACAGAGGCCTTCAGCTCCTTCTGCCCCAGCCTGTCTTCCAAGGGAGATGTCCCATAGGCAAAGCAGGAGAGAAAGAAGGTTAGACGTGTCGGTTTTGTGCAGTTCAGACAAGATCCTGGGACTGGTTTGTCTAGGGGAGAAGCAGGAGGTGGTGGATTTGGGGTGTAACCCCACAGGAAAGGATTAACTCGGTCTTAGATTCTTGGACCAAAACCACACCTGCATCTTTGGCTGGCTGACTTGTCCTTCCTCTGAACATTCCAGCTTAATTAGTGTCCTATACAGGAGTGGGGGACATATCCCAGTGGGATTTCCAACCCACCCCAATGACAAATCAGCATACATCTAGAGTTCCCCCCTAAGGAGAGGACACAGGGACCAGTTCCAAACCTCCTTATCCCAACTTTGATTCCAAGTCTTTATTTTGTAAGTCCTTTGCCACAGAGATGGGTACTTAGAACAATGATTCTCACATTTAGCTATGTAGTAAAATAAGCCAAGGAGCCAGGAAGAAATAAAACATCCCACACCCCACCCCTGAAATACTGACTCAGAATTTTTGGGTGGGGGCCAGGAAGCTGCTACTGTATAAGTATGCCAGGTAATTCTGATTCAGGTGGTCCTGAGACTGTATAATAGAATTGTTGACATAAAGACTGGGCTGGGACTGTAACTCAGTTGGGAGAGCGCTTGCTTAGCATGCAGGAAGTTCTGGGTTCCAGCCCAAGCATTTCATAAACTAGGAGCGGTGGAACATGCCTATATAATACTCTGGAGGTGGAAGGAGGAGGATTGAAAGGTTGAAGCCAGCTTGGGAGACATAGCAGAACTTGTCTCCAAAACAACTAAGAATGGGTACTGGAATGTCTTCATACAGAGCTCCTTTTCTGGAGTCCTAGAAAACTCCATGAAGCCAAGCACATTTCCTCAGGAAATCGCTTATTTAATATCATAGAAACTCTGTACACAAAGTTAGGCAGTCACAGATCCCCACTAGACTACTGTCTTAGTCAGGTTTCCGTTGCTGTGATGAAACACCATGACCAAAAAGCAAGTCAGGAGGAAAGGGCTTATTCAGCTCACACCTCCACAGCACTGTCCTTCATTGAAGGGAGCCAGGACAGGAGCTCAAGCAGGGCAGGATCCTGGAGACAAGCGCTGATGCAGAGGCCATGAGGGGCACTGCTAACTGGCTTGCTCAGCCTGCTTTCTTATAGAACCCAGGACCACCAGTCAAGGGAAGGAACCACCCATAGTGGACTGGGCCCTTCCCCATCAATCACTAATTAAGAAAATGCCTTACAGGTGGATATTATAGAGGCAGTTTCTCAACTGAGGCTCCTTCCTCTTAGATGACTCTAGCTTGTGTCAAGTTGACATGTAACCAGCTAGTGAAAGTACTGCTCACGGGTTTCTTAAGACTGGCTGACTCCAAGTAAAGAGTGACTGCTGGTGGAGTTTTTCTTAGTACATGCAGGGACTTTCTTTTGGATGCTTCCTGTCTAGTGTAGTATATCCCAGTGGGTGCTTAATAAATGGGAACTGTAATTCTGACCTCTTTGTACAGTTATCTAAGCTTTCTATATCTACAACCAAATGCTAAATAACACCTATCTATCAAATCAGGGTCTCCTGGGAGGAAAGACATCCAAGGTACTTAAAAAGGGGGTGATGTAGAGACCTCATCTAATCAAGAGAAATTTGGTGGAGTTTTCTGCCTAGCTTTTTTTGATTTCTAAAGAATCCAATCCCCCTCCCCCCCCCCCCCCCCCCCCAAAAAAAAAAAAAAAAAGCCGGGCGATGGTGGTGCACGCCTTTAATTCCAGCACTCGGGAGGCAGAGGCAGGTAAATCTCCGAGTTAGAGCCAGTTCCAGGAAGGCCAGGGTTATGCAGAGAAACCTTGCCTCGAAAAACCTCAACCAAACCAAAACAAAGAACCCCACGTCGTCTCCTCTGCCTTTATCCTTAAAACTCCAAATTTGTGTCCACCCGTAGGTGGAATTTCGGTAAGCCTTTTAAGGCCCATCCCAAAGTGCTCACTGTTGCTTTCAGACTTGTGGCACAGTCTGACCTCCTGGGTTTGGTCAATTGCTGAATGTCCCTTTACAATGCAAGCCGCCTCCTGGCCCTAAAAACCTAGAGGCAAACTGCTCCTTAGTAAACCAGATTTACTGATAGGGACCTTATCCTAGCACCCTTTAAATGATTTAACTCTTTAAGCTGGGCGAGGAGCACCCTCAGCAGGGCCTGTTTTCAGATACATTGGTTCAGGAGCTGAGCCCAGATTCTCTGGGTGAAGAGATGGGGATGGGGCGTCTTAAGGTCCCAGGTAGGCACAGTCAGGAAGTCTGGCCTTAAGCTTGATTCTGACACCGAGCTCAGGAATCGCTGGCTCTGGAGTCCCTCTCCTCCCGTCAGGCTTTGATTCACTGATTCTATATTGGCTGAAATGGAAAGGGAGCCCCACAGGTGCCTAATTATGGTGAGGAGGCGACTTCACGCCGACACTGTGAGGTCAAGCCGCAATGAAGCATAACAGGTCCTAATGAAGGACTGAGCGAGATGAGGACGGTTGTAAAGATGCAGATGCCAGGTCGGGTTAGAGCTGGGAAGAGCTCACAGGAAGTTAACGGAGGCACCCTGTGAAGAAGAATCCGGGAATAGCTGAGAGCGTGCGCAGTAAAAGCCGCGCGCGTGGCCGGTCTCCCCTTGTGCATGTATGCGTGCCGTCTTGCCCGCCTTCCGCTTTATTAAAAAAAAAAAAGAAAGAAAGAAAAGAAAAGAAAAAAGAAAACCTCGTGGTTCTCGAAATGCGCCTCTCTCCAAAAAAAAAAGAAAAAAAAAAAAAAGCTGGTGAACTTCACGCATGCGCACTGCGGGAGGTGGCGGTGGGTGATGACAATGCACACTTGCCAGCCTGGAGCTCTAGGTGGCGTCATCTCCCTACTGAGATGCAGTGCGCATGCGCAGCGCTAACCATTCGCAGCAGGGCGGGCACTCGCTGGGATGGGCTGGGCAGGGCAGGACGGCGGCTCGGTGGGGTCATTGAGGCGCAGGCGCAGTGCGGTGTTTGTCTACCCCGGACTGACGGGCGGCCTGGCGGCGAGCGGCGGCGGGGAAGATGGCGGCGTCCTCCCTGGAGCAAAAGCTGTCCCGCCTGGAAGCCAAGCTGAAACAGGAGAACCGCGAGGCCCGGAGGAGAATCGACCTCAACCTGGATATTAGCCCCCAGCGGCCCAGGCCCAGTAAGCACGGCGGCATGGGGGAGGGGGCGGGTGGGGCGGGGCTCGCTGTGTCAGGTCCCGCCCACCAGGCAGATCCCGCCCCCGCTTCCGGGGCGCTAGCTCTCCTCCCCTCTACTCCCTACCGCTGTCAGCTTGCAGAGAGAGGGTCACGGTGACCTGGGAGTCGGGTAGGCAGTCTCCAGGGCGACTTCCTCCCTACACATACCGCGATCCTGGGATTCACATCATGGGAGCTTAGCGACTGGGTCCCTTCACCCTGTGGACTGCCCCCAGTGCCTTGTCACCTACACCTAGCAGGCTCTCAGACCCGACGCTACCGAGACCACAGCCAAGTCTTTGAATCCTGCAAACAGTTATATCCCTTTTGACCCAGTGGTTCCACTCTTGCTGTTTCTGCGACTGTCAAGAGGTCCGCTCCCCTAGCACACAGTCCACACACATGCATACCCATCTGCCCACTTAAGTCACTTAGCCTTTATTTACATCCAGTCCTTTTTTGAGTAGAGGAGTCTTCCATTTGATTTCTCTGATCGTACCTGATGGCTGCTCTAAGCCTGGAAGTCATTGGGCTCAGCTGACTGCCTCCTTCATACAGGGGGGCACGTCATACCTCTGTGGCCAGCTAACTTCAGTGTTCCTGTCTTAGTGTGTCTGTCCCTCTGGAAACACATAGCCATCTCTCAGCCTGGCAGATTTTGTCTCCTGGCCTCAAGTAACTGCTAGTCCTGCAGACACCTGTGGCGGTGTAGATGTATCTAGTCTCGCCCAGCAGACACACACCTCCTTTCTTACTCTTCCATCTCTGGGCCTGCCCCCCTGACATATGGTCCTGTACCAACAGCTGTTCCCCTTCTTTTTTTTTAAAAAATATTTACTTATTTATTATGTATACAATATTCTGTCTGTGTGTATGCCTGCAGGCCAGAAGAGGGCACCAGATCTCATTACAGATGGTTGTGAGCCACCATGTGGTTGCTGGGAATTGAACTCAGGACCTTTGGAAGAGCAGGCAATGCTCTTAACCACTGAGCCACCTCTCCAGCCCCCTGTTCCCCTTCTTTCTATACACACACCCAGTTTGTCACCATCATGACCACAGTTAGCGTCCTTGTTGTATCCCAGATACCCCGTCCCGAAGTCTCTCTGCTGGAAGGAATTTGATTTTTTTCTTCCCTCCTCATCTACCCTGTGATCAATGCCTTGCCAACCCTTTCTGTATCCCTCTTGATCCAGCAGAATGCCTTCTTTATACTCTGTGATATAATGTTTGGAGTATATTATTATACTGTGGGTCATCCTGGTAGGAGGGGAAAGGCAGCCTCCTGTAGCTGAGAATTCTGTCTACTCCCTGGTCACCTGGCCTAACCTTCACAGCCTGATCTTCCCCCTGAATCCCTCTTCAGGGTTCCCTCCATCTTTTCTGCTTCTGGCCTGAGTCTGGTAGTTTTCCTTCCTGGGGGGTTTCTTCCAGTGTGTGGAGATACCCAGAGGTGTGGGTGCTTTTCACTAGATTCTGCCTGGGACCAGAAGCTGGACCAAGCCTTGGAGGGCCCCTGCCGGACTCTGCAGAGCCATCTTTTCCAGCCCCAGTGTGGATGAGACCGGGTTGGGTATGGGGTTCTAGGTACCCTAAGAGGTGTCTGTCCCTAGAACAGAGTGAGACCTGGTAAGGCTGGTGGCTGGCAGGCCCCAAGGAGCCCCCTGCAGGTGTCTGTGTCTGTCAGCTCCATGCCTTCCTCCCACCCTCTCATCTCTGTCGGTTTCTACCCATCTCTGCAGTTTGGTACCTTGCGCCTCCCCCTCCTCTTCATTATGATTTGATTTCTTTTCTGTTGGACAAATCAGTTATTTCTGTTGTGATTTATCGTGGTTTTTTTTTCTTCCTTTCCCCATCCAGTTATTGTGATCACTCTAAGCCCTGCTCCTGCCCCGTCCCAGCGAGCAGGTACCAGCCTTTTTATCATTGCTGCTTGCATATCTGCACACTGACCTAACCGCTGCCCCTGCTGCAGAATACCATTCATCCCTGCCCCATGCTGTGTGTGTGTTCTGTGTTTTCATTCTCACTTTCTCTCTCTTCACTACCACAGTGTGAGCCTGACCTTACTTTCTTTGTCCTCTAGCCTTCCCATTTCCTCTTTGACTCAATTTGGAACCCCCAGAGGATGAAATGGGCTCCCCTAATAAACGGGAGTCTGTTAGGTGGGCACACAAGGTTGTGTGTGTGTGACTAAGAAGAGGCAGGTGCACTGTTCTTCAGTCTGTCACTATTGTGGAGTGAATGAGTGTCATGACTTATGGCCTGTGTCTGCTCTCAGAACCCAGAAGCATAGCAGTAAGGAAAACAGACCAATCTCCTGTCCTGTGGGATAGAGGCTGCGATAAGGGGTTCATCAGTGGATATTAAGCACATTCCTGATCCTATAGAATAGTAGGGTGAAGGACTCTGCATGGGGTCTCTCAGGGAAAGCTGGTGGAGGATAAAGGATTTGAACAAAAGTGTCCCAGGTGGTTGGGGGAGGCAAGACACACACACACCCCAACACACACATACACACACACAAGGACTCCATGATAGTCAGTTGAGCTATGCTGATTCCAGGGTAAGCAATGTCTCATGTGTGTAAGAGAAAGAACACCTGAGTTGGCAGAGATGAGGAGAGTTGACTGTTGGTGGTAGTGTGTTCCCATCTTGTGTGTATACATGGATGTGTGTATGTGTGTGTTCCATACTTTTGGTGTACATGTGTGTACATGTGTATATGCACATGAGTATATGCATGTTGGTCTGGTAGCCTGAAAAGTGAGCATGTGTCCCCGTGATCCATCTTACTTTCTCTCATCCATTCATCCTCACTTCTTCCTCCTTCACTGTTAAACTTACTGTACTAGTCAGGCCTGCTACGTGACTCGGAAAACCCTTCTAACCTCTGTTCTCAGGGCCTGTGTATATTTCTCTCCCCTTTTCCATTCTAGCCCCATCAAATCCATGCTTCAGAGAGTGGGGCCAGCAGCCTCTTCAGTGGGTCTGAGGCAGCCTAAGAGGGCTTGACGGTCTGTGTAGGTAAGGGGGCTTGTAGAGTGTGGAGAGGGTAGAGGTATGGTCCTCACCCCAGAGAGCTGAGGTGCCAGAGAAAGAAGGATCACAGGATTCCATGAAGGTGAGCTGTGGACAGTTCCTAGAGCGTCTGGGTGCAGCTGGGGTCCCAACCACCAGGATTTAAAAAGGACCTGGATGTCGTCAGCCCGGTGGTCTCTGCTAATTAATTACTGGGCCCAACTCACCAAAAGCCATTAGGTTGATTGTGGAGAAAAGAGGTAGTAAATTTAAGGGTATGGAGAAGCATATTAGAAAGTGGCAGGCCTTTAATACAACACGTGAGAAGCAGAGGCAGCCAGATCTGTGAGTTTGAGACCAACCTGGTCTACAGAGCAAGTTTCAGTATAGCCAGAACTGTTAAATAGAGAAACCCTGTCTTGAAAAACCAGACTCCAGGCCACCTGGGAAGTGATGTTTGAAGGATACTTACTATTGATGCCCTGAGCTAAGCTAGCTATAATCCTTCTAGGGCACTAGGACCCCTGAAGTATAAGAAGTTAATGGAGGGCAGACTTCCAGAAACCACAGGAGGCTCACAGCCCCTTTTACTAGATCAGAGACCCCCTAGCTCGTTAAGAAACTTACTCTTAATGTCTCATGTTCTCTCCTCTGGCTGTCTCTGCAGCATCTCCTCTGGACAGCTGGGTCCCAAGTCTTGGCTCTCTTTCTATCTTTCTCCTGTCCCCCCACATCCTAACATTGCCCGCCCATCCTGGGGTGCCTGCTGCCTGCCCGCCGCCTGCCTGTAGCATGCCCGAGCCATCCGCATGCAGGCCGTTGGGAAGTACCAAGCTCCCCTCCGTGGCCCAGCATCTTTCACCTGCCCAACCCAGCTAGTCCCCAGAAGAGCTTTGCCATTTAGATTCCCATCAATCCCTCCTCCCAAGAGCTCAGGCTTAGCCTGGGGTTCTGTTCCTGCCCCCCCCCCCCCCATCCCAGTTCTGCAGGCCTGGTTGGGACATGCACAAATGAACCAGCTGGCCAGAAGGTGGCCCTCCCTGACCTAGGAGTGAAATCTGGGGCAAGACAGCCTGAAACCAGAGTTCCATAGCTATTGGCTCTTGTTCGTCCACAGTGCAGTGTTGGTGGCCAGACCGGGTTCCAAGCCGGTCCTGGTGGGCATTCTGTCCTCATGTGGTTCCCATGTGAGCACTGTGGCCCCGGGCCTGCTTTTTGGCACTGGTGGGGGAAGTTCCTGCCAGAGAGTCCCCCCATTTCTCTACAGTATGTACTTAAGGACAAACCCTCAGCTTCTGGGATCACCCCTCTCCCACCAGCCCATCCAGAGAGACAGAGATGATACCTTGAAGATGCCCCAGGGGGTGGGGAAGGAGGCCCCAGCCAACAGAGCAGGGGCCTGTGTCAGCCTGGCCAAAGGGATATGAGAGAGAAGATGAGAATCCCAACCCCTTCTTGACCAACTAAATTCTAACTCCTGTCATGCCCCTGGTTTTTAACCCGCCAGCCCTTCAGCTCCCACTGGCCAATGATGGGGGCAGTCGCTCACCATCCTCAGAGAGCTCTCCACAGCACCCTACACCGCCCACCCGGCCCCGCCACATGCTGGGGCTCCCATCAACCTTGTTCACACCCCGCAGTATGGAGAGGTAAGCTGGTGGAACAGGGCCAGCACAAGGCCCTCCTTGTGCTGGTCCTTGGGAGGTGGGTGACATCTGTGGAACCCTACTAACTAGCTCTTATTTTGTTCTTCAGCATCGAGATTGACCAGAAGCTGCAGGAGATCATGAAGCAGACAGGGTACCTGACCATCGGAGGCCAGGTACTACCTCCCCATTGGCATCCTGGGGGCTGTGACAGGACCCAGGCAGGCTAGAGGTGGTGGGTGACAGGAGTAGAGGTTCTGGGGACCCTCCAGCTGCCTTGCTCTTCACCCAGCGTTATCAGGCAGAAATCAATGACTTGGAGAACCTGGGCGAGATGGGCAGCGGTACCTGTGGTCAGGTGTGGAAGATGCGCTTCCGGAAGACAGGCCACATCATTGCTGTCAAGGTGAGCCTTCCACACCCCAGTTCCAGGATGTATCCTGTACCCTTGCAGCCTGCCCAGCACTTGAAGCTCCCCTCCTGGCTGTCCCTCCTTTCAGCAAATGCGGCGCTCGGGGAACAAGGAAGAGAATAAGCGTATCCTGATGGACCTGGATGTGGTACTCAAGAGCCACGACTGCCCCTACATCGTTCAGTGCTTTGGCACCTTCATCACCAACGTGAGCACCCTGCCTGAGGGGCCAAGCCTTCTGCCCCATAGGGTCCTACATGTCCCCAGGTACCAGCTTGTGGTTAGGTTGGGAAGGAAAGCATGGCTGCCCCAAACCCTGTGTGCCACCCTTCCTCTACAGACAGACGTCTTCATTGCCATGGAGCTCATGGGCACGTGTGCAGAGAAGCTGAAGAAGCGAATGCAGGGCCCCATTCCGGAGCGAATCTTGGGCAAGATGACTGTGGCGGTGAGTGGCTAAGCCTGGGCTTGTGTGGCTGGGTGGTTGTCCCTGGGTTCTGTCATCTGTGCCCCCCACCCTCGCCCTTTACAGTTCCTGGATCTCTGTCCTACAGATTGTGAAGGCGCTGTACTATCTGAAGGAGAAGCATGGTGTCATCCATCGTGATGTCAAACCTTCCAACATTCTGCTAGACGAGCGGGGCCAGATCAAGCTCTGTGACTTTGGCATCAGTGGCCGCCTTGTTGACTCTAAAGCCAAAACACGGAGTGCTGGCTGTGCTGCCTACATGGCTGTGAGTGGGGCCCTGCTGGATCTGACAAGGGGACTGGGTGGGCTGGCCCTACCCTCAGCCTATATCTTCTTTCTCTCCCTCCTTGCAGCCTGAGCGCATTGACCCTCCAGACCCCACCAAGCCTGACTATGACATCCGAGCCGACGTGTGGAGCCTGGGCATATCATTGGTGTGTTGGGGCTCCTGTTCTGGGACTTGGTGGGAAGGCAGGGATCTCTTACCTGCTGCTCCAGCAGTGCCTGTCACCTTCCAGGTGGAGCTGGCAACGGGACAGTTTCCCTATAAGAACTGCAAGACAGACTTTGAGGTCCTTACCAAAGTCCTACAGGAAGAGCCCCCACTCCTGCCTGGTCACATGGGCTTCTCAGGGGACTTCCAGTCATTCGTCAAAGACTGGTGAGCATACCCACTTTGCCTACTTTTCTACTCTGGGATGTTCTGGAATGTCAGGTGTCCTTGTGCTGCTGGGGAGGGCTGGGAAAAGGGGAAGGGATGAGATGGGCATGGGTACAGGTAGGTCCATGACTAGAGGCTCTAGACAGGAACTAATTTTGGAGCCTTTGGAATCACTTTCTGGCTTTGGATCTGGCCTAATGGGACAGCTGGTCCTATGGGTGTCTGGTGTGGTTACCCAGGGCTTTGTATGAAGATTATGCAGGAAGACCACACTTGAGTCTTAACTTTCTCTTGTGTGAACCTCACATTCTGGTTCCAAATTCCCAGCTGGGTCTTCACCATGCTGCCCTGGGCCAGGAGACTTTGTGGATCCCCAGCCTGGTGGAACCTGGCTGTGAGCAGCTGCTTCTGGCTGATCTGGAAGACCCCTTTTTCATTGGGGAGGGCCTGAGCACAGGTGCGTGTAGCCAGGCTCCACCTCCCTGACTCTCATTTCTCTTCTCTTCCTGCTCTTCATCCAGCCTTACTAAAGATCACAGGAAGAGACCAAAGTATAATAAGCTACTTGTAAGTACCTGACCCCTAATTCCCGCCACATGTGAAGTCCTCCCGGCCTCAGTTGCAGGACCAGGAGGGCTGACTCCTCATCCTAAGCTAACTCTTGGGCCTACAGGAACACAGCTTCATCAAGCACTATGAGACACTTGAGGTGGATGTGGCGTCCTGGTTCAAGGACATCATGGCAAAGACCGAGTCTCCAAGGACTAGTGGAGTCCTGAGCCAACACCATCTGCCCTTCTTCAGGTAGCCTCATGGCAGCGGCCAGCCCCATAGGGGCCCAGGGGCATGGCCACAGGCCCCCCTTCCCACCTGGCCAATCCAGCTGCCCATCAGGGGACCTGGGACCTGGACGGCTGCCAAGGGCTGAGGACAGAAAGTAGGGGGTACCCATCCACCTCTGACTCCCTACCCACCAGCTGTGGACAGACGGGCATGTTGGTCCCTAATTCTTCCCATTCTGGGGTCAGCCAACTATGCGAACCCCACCCCACCCCGACAGACACTGTGAACGGAAGACAGCAGGCCATGAGCAGACTCGGTATTTATTCAATCATAACCTATGGGCTGGGGTGGCCCCTGGGGCAAAGAGAAAGCCCCTGTCCCTTTCTCCTACACTCCCAGTGTCTGTCCCCTCCACCTTCTCTCACACATGCTTGCTCTCCATTTTCCCCTCTCTCCCCTTCCTCTCTGTCCCTTTCTGGTTTCCTGTCTCCCTCCCAGCCTCTGCCTCTCTCCTAGCCTAAGCCTGGGCCCAGCCACTCCTACCCCTCAGTGGAAGCCCCAGGTCCACCCAGGCCTACTCAAGTCCTTGCCCTAGGATAGCTTTGTGGGCATTGTGACTGCAGCCAAATGGGTTGCTGTCTCTGTGTCTGTCTGTCTCTCTCTCTCTTTGATCTCAGGGGGTCCTTTTTGGAGTTTATTGTATTTTATTGTACTTGGTAGGGTGTGGGAGGGGGGCTTGTCCTCATGGGGTGTGTCGGTACCTTCAGAAACTTTTACCAAAGTAATGTTTAGCTGCTTGTGGTGGGCCCCCTCCTCTCCATTGCCCTCAGGCATTGGGGGGTTGGACTGCTTGCTGCTCTTTGTCAGTTCTGGCATAAGAGAGACCGGGCTTCGTTGGGGGACCCTCACATGGGACTGGGGACTGATTACAGGTTGAGTAGAAGAGCTCAGGTGGTACAGAGGGAGACCAAGGGGCCTCAGCCACACAGATGGCCTTCAGGAAAGGTGTTCGAGGGGTGCAGTGGAGAACAGCAGGAAGCAGGGAGCAAACTGGAGGGAATCAATGACAGGAGTGAGGCCGAGGGGCAGAAGGAAGGGTTCCAAAGAAGTCAGGGATTGAGAGTTAAGGTAGTAGATGTGGAGGTCTGAGCATGTGTGTCAGGGACAAGATGGACAGGCCTGAGTGCAAGTGAGGCCAGGGTATTGGCATGTGAAGTGACCTACTCCCATAATGCCCCTGAGCATCCTCCCTTAGCTCACCTAGAGCTGACCAGCTCCAACCCAGCTTGAGGCCTGGAGTGGGCCAGGTGTCTGTCCCATTGTTCTGCAAAGGACAGGACAGGGTGGGGTATGTTTCCTTTTTGTTGGTGATGCATGCAAATCAAGTGGACAAGAAAACAATCTAACAGAACAAAACAAAAAATACTTTAAAACCACAAACAAAACCCAGCACCAAAGCTGAGAAACCTTGCTGGATGTAGCTGATGACGCAACTGTAGGCTTAGGTGACACTGTGGCTCTTAACTGTCCTATTGACTCATCTTCATCCTATTCACACAATGCCGCATGGTTAAATTGCAATAGAAGTCATCTGCTCTGCCTGGGCAGGGCACCCTCTCTCCTTATCCCTTATGTGGGGAGGTGGAATGAAGTAGGGGTAGGATAACAAGCCTGGCCCCCACCCTTACCATTCTGAGGCTAGCTACCAGCATGGGCAGCCTCATGGGTAGTTAGGTCACTTGGCTGGTCCTTGGGCCAGCACAGGCTCAAGACTGGGCCGCATGGTTTTATTTTTATTTAACTTTATTTTCTGTGTGTGTCTCTGTCTGTCTGTCTGTGTCCATCCCCCTCCAGTGTTAAGTGGGAGCCTGGGGGAGTCTCCCACTTCCCCACCTCTCCCAAATCCTTCTTTCTGTCACCAGCCATCCCTCTGGCCCAGGCAGAGTGGGTGTCGGGCAGGTAGGGACCTGGAGTGGCCTGGTCCCACCCTCTGGCCTATGGACTCTCCTCAGGCCACCAGTGTTGCCCTCTCCCTTTTTAAAACAAAATACCCTTGTTTGTAAATCCTTAGCGCTTGAGAATAAAACCCTTCCCTTTTCTTCTGAGTGTGGTGTCCTAAGAATGGTAGAATTTATAGAGATGCGGGAAGGGGCTGGGAGTTGGGCTTTTAGTGTGTGACTAAACACTTGCATTCGTGAGACTGCAATCAGGACTGGAGCTGGGTGGGAGGTGATTGGAGTAACTGAGGGTATCAAGCTGCTTTGTGATGGGCCCCTTTTCCTAGAAACTTCAGCACACCAAGAAGTCCTTATCCATACAGGCCTTGAGCATGGGCTCGGATGTCAGCCCATGCATCCTCCGCCCCCGCTCCCTGCTTCCCAGGGTGGCAGACTCACCAAGGCCAGGGCTGCCTACCCACACCTACAGGGCTGAGTACAGCCCAACCAGGTGCCTGCTGCTGGCCTGGAGCATTCCAACCTGGATAGACCACCATGGTGGGCACTACATTCCTGCTCCTGGCCCTGCTCCCTGGGACTGCCACTGTGCTCAATGAACCACTTGGTATGTAGAAGCTGGCACAGGGGGCGGGGGCATCATGTCCCACTTCCCTATTACTCCTCCACTTAGTTTTGCACCTGGGTGTGTTTGCGGGGGTGGGGGTGGGGGTGTCATTCCCTTGTCTTTCCCCCAAGCTAGTCCCTCTGCTAGTTTCCTCAAAGTTCTCAACAACCAAGTGATGGCAGGGGCTGTAGGAATGGGACCAGGTGTGCAAATCATTCTTGAGATACCCCTCAGCTAACTGCCACTTGACGGCAGTCATTTGCCTGTGTAGACCATGTTAGAGTGTGCACATAAGTGCAGGCCTGGGTGAGCACAAGTTAAGAGACCATCCACCATCACCTGTTGGTGCTGTCCTCCATTTGTCTGGGGCCTTGACTCTCTACTGAGCAGAAATGCTCATTCCAGTTGCCTGTCTGGACTGAGGCTCTCCTTCTAGGGAGGGTGCCCTCCTCATACAGCAGATGCCAGCACCTACATTCCTCAGTGGTCAGTAGGTCATAATAGATCTCTTAGACACTAAGACAAGACTCTTGCTCCAAGGCTTAGAGCAACCTGAACTGGGCAGAGAACCCTGACTTGATCTTATCCATCTGAACTCCATCCAGTGCAGATGCTGGTCAACCTCGTGGGTCACCAAATCCCCATCCCTAGTCTGCAGATGGCAAAAGAGGTCAGAAAAGGAAGGAGCACAGCTTTGTGTGGGGTTTTGACTACTAGGCAGTGATATCACTAGGGAGTACATGGTAGTAACTTGGAGAGAATTTGGCACACAGCTGAGCAGGCATAAGAAAGACCACCTGTAATGCGTTACTATTCCCAAGAGAGGCTAGGGCTGGAGGTGGAAGCCCTCCCCTAGAAGGAATGCGTCCTCCTTGCCCTGTGCTCCGTTTCAGCACTCCCATTCCCTGGGGCCCCTGGCCCCTGGCTGCGCAGACCCCTTTTCAGTCTGGATTTATCAGACACAGAGGATTCATTCCCTCGCCGCACTGGACCACTGGAGGTTCCAGCCGACAGCCATGTGTTTGTGCAGGTGCGGGCGCCTGAAACACGGAGGGTGGTTGGGGATAAATGGGGACCGGTCAACCTTGATGGCGCATTGGTCCCTCAGGCGGCTCTGGCCCGTCCTTCACCGAGATGGGGCCTGGCCCTGCACCGCTGCTCCCTAACGCCTTCCTCACGCCCGACCCTGGGGCCTGCTCTGGTGCTTCTACGTGGGGGCTGCCCCGCCGACGCCTCTGTCAGCTTCTCACCACCTCCACACCCGGATGCTGCTCACCCCGCACGCTTCAGCTTCCGCCTGCGCCCGGTATTCAACGCTTCAGTGCAGTTCTTGCACTGCCAGATAAGCCGTTGCCGTCGCAGCCAGCGCCATCGGGCTGTCCGCCAGACACCGACGCCTCTGACCCCGCCGGCGCCTTCTCAGGTGCGCTTGTAGAGGCAGTAATCTCAGCACCGGAGGAAGACTCTGTAGTCACAAGCATTTCTGGCAGCTGAGGGAAGAACTCTTCCAGGTTTAGGGGCCTGGGAGGCAGAGTGCTTTATGGTTTGGGTTCCTCTTAAGATGGGTACTGGGCACAGAACTACCCCTCATGGATCTACCTGCCTGGGGACTCTCCAGGAGACAGAAAATAACACAGCCTTAGGCTCTGGGATTCTTGGGTGGGAATCTGGATTTCTTTTAGGGCTGGAAGACCGGATGCAGAAAACTGACACGTCCAAATGCCTCACTTGGGACCTAGCGGCTGGAATATGGGGTGTTCTAGGACTGAAACCACTTCTCTGTTTAGGGCTTGGGCCCAGGAGTCCTGTGGTGACCTCCTAGCTCCCTCTTAGGAGCTCTGGGGGACCAGACCCAGAATCATCAAGGCCCTGACATCTGGTTTCTTCCCTCCCAACCCAGTGTCTGCCTCAGGATGAGGCATGTGCGGGTGGCGGTGAGAGCCTTGGTACCGATAGCCCGCTCCTGCACACTCTGACGCAGCCCATCGTGGTCACAGTACCTCGTCCGCCCCCTAGTAAGCTCGCAAGCGGCCCTGGAACTTGGGTGGTAAACACAACTAGGTCCAGGGCCTGGTCTCAGCCTTATGCACATCCCCATAGGGCCGTCCAAGAGCCTCCCAGGCAGGGCCGTGCGCCCCGAGCCGTCCGTTCCAGCCGCTGCAGCCTTGGAGCCCGCACCAGTGGTGGCGTTGGTGTTGGCGGCATTCGTGCTGGGTGCTGCGCTGGCTGCAGGGCTCGGTCTCGTCTGCGCGCACTCAGGTACCGACTCTGGTCCCGCCAGAACCCCACACCTATTTCCACACGTCCAAACAGCCTACTCCCCCACACAACCTCCCCCACCCCGCACACATACATCCCGCTGGCCCTATAACGCCGAACTTCTCTCTTGGATCTGGCCCTCAGGGCTAGTACACCAGCTGCAGCTCCCACCAGGGGGCGCGCTTACCCTGGCACAGCGCACAGGCAACCCCTATTCTAGCCAGCTTCTTCTTTCAGCACCTCCAGCCCCTGGCCAGCCTCTTAGAGCTTCGCCCAGCGGCCCTCAGCTCCAGAGGCCTTCGTAGGCAGGTAAGCACAGGGTGCCAAGATCTAAAGCAAGAGCTGGAAGGAGGTGATGGTAAGGGTCCTTCTCAGCCCTTACTCACTGGGCTCCAAATAGTTTGAATATTCATTTAATCTTTTGAACAACCTTCAGGCGGCAACTCTTATCATTCCCATCAGAGATTTTCTTTAAAAAAAAAAACAAAAACAAAAACAAAAAACACAGCACTTTTTATGAGGTTTAAAAAGTCAAGATGAAGCTGGAAATTGAATGTGGGGTATGGGGTTACCAGCACTGAAGAAAGGGGGTCTTTAAGACTTGAACAGGCACTAGGTAAGAGTTAGGGATAAGACACAGTTCCTAGTCTCACACCGGTGCATAGACTGATGGAGGAAGCCAATGTCTGCTGGGAAAATGTTGTGATCTGAGAGGTGATCTCCCACGCTGAGCCTCTGCCTCCTCTAGAGATACCACAACCTGGTGAAGTCCTCCGATGCATCCAGCCATGGATTCAGAACCTTTTGGGAGGACTTCTGCACGTCTCTCCTCCATCACCCCCTTCTCATCTTTACTCCCCTGGTTCAAAATAAATTGCTGACCTGCCTGCTAACATTTAGTGTCATCAATATGCTCCCACGAATAGGGGCAGGGAGGGCAGGAGAGGGAGGCTCCAGGCTGTGCCTTGGGACCAGAACTTGGGGATATTTGTGGTTGGGAAAGACTTAGATTGAAGGGGTGCGAGTCCAATCCCCATGAACACATACACCCAGAGAGAGCCAGGGGCCATTTGCCTGGAACAGAAAATAACACCCAAACTTGGCCATCTTAAGTTTAAATTACATTCTGCTTTCGACCTCCACTCCAAGAGCTCCCTCCCTTGCTCCTTCGCTCTTGCCCAGGTCGGACCTTTGCTCTTTACTCCCACCTCCAGACCCTACCTTCATTCAGGTCTCTGTGTACCTCTCGATTCCCCCCGCTCAAACTCCCCTCTCCTCTGCACTTAAGCAGCAATGGAATTTCCAGATTTAGTTTACCAATGAGGAAACTGAGGCTCAGCAATACCAAACAATCTTCACCAAAGTCTCCAGGGCTGTCTACCCCCATAACCCAGACTTGTTTTTCTTTCAAGCTGGACTCTCACTAGGCAGCCCAGGCTAACCTCGAACTCAATAGTCCTCCTGTCTCAGCCTCCAAAATGCTGGGATTGCCGGGCGGTGGTGGTGCACGCCTTTAATCCCAGCACTCGGGAGGCAGAGGCAGGCGGATCTTTGTGAGTTCGAGACCAGCCTGGTCTACAAGGGCTAGTTCCAGCGCAGGCTCCAAAGCCACAGAGAAACCCTGTCTCGAAAAACAAAAAACAAAAACAAAACAAAACAAAAAAAGCTGGGATTAATGCTCATTAGTCCTGGGCAAGACAGGGTTGGTTGGAGCCACGCCCCCATCTGCTAAGTCTTCCGTGTAGCGCTTTTTCAGACCTTCGCGGCCTCCGTAGCCCCGCCCACCAAGAAAGGGCGCTCTTGAGTTCCGGCATGAAGCCACCGCAGCGACTGCGGAGGGTCCCGGCCCGCTACCTAAGTGAAGCTGCCGGCCCCACGGCATGGAGCCCCCGCGAGATGCGACATCTACTGAGACTACTTCAGGCTCGGCGGGACCAGCCGGAGCCAGACGCCGCGGAGCTGGCCAGGGAGCTGCGGGGTCGCAGTGAGGCCGAGGTGGTGTCCCGGGGCTGGGGGCTGGGCCAGGAAGCCCGGTGGCCTTGCTGAGCCCGATCGGGCCCGGGGGGTGGAGCTTAGGGCGGGGCCGCGGGTGGAGTTGGGGGCGGGGTTATGATGGTGCTTTGGAGCCGACCAAGGTATTCGTAAGGGGCCTGTTAACGAGGCGCGGTGAAGCTTAGGGATAGAGCCCGGATGGCACACTACTGGATTGTGGGTCTGTACGTAAGTGAAACAAAAACACTGGAGCTGTTTAATCCCAGCACTAGGCAGGCAGAGGCACTAGGATCTCTGTGAGTTCGAGGTCAGCCTGGTCTACGGAGCTAGTTCCAGGACAGCCAGGGCTACTCAGAGAAACCGTGTGTCGAAAAGAGAGGGGGGGAGGGAGGGAGGGAGGAATGGAGAGAGAGAGTGGGAGAGAGAAGGGAGACAGAGAGGAGATGTGTGGGCGGGAGAAATCAAAGGGCTAAGCGGAGTGGAGCCGGGTGGAGGTAGTGGAAGTGAGGCTGGGGTCTGGATTATGGAGGAGTTGGTAGCCAGGTGTGGTGGTGTATGCCTCTATTCCAAGCACTCAGGATCCCAGCACTGGTAGACCTCTGAGTTCAAGGCTAGCCCGGTCTACA
Source organism: Dicrostonyx torquatus (assembly GCA_028555095.1). Taxonomy (NCBI): domain Eukaryota; kingdom Metazoa; phylum Chordata; class Mammalia; order Rodentia; family Cricetidae; genus Dicrostonyx; species Dicrostonyx torquatus. The sequence continues at coordinate 372,415 of JAQHUG010000433.1, read as the reverse complement.
TAATTCCAGGACAGCCAAACAAAATCAACCAAACAAAAACGGTGAAGATGGACAGAACCAAAGTTAGTATGACATGAGAGTTCAGGAAATGGGGTGGAGTGGAAATGAATAGGTTAGTTCTCATTATCAGAGCAAGCTATAGCCCCAGGAAGGAGTTCTCAAGAATAGACCTGGCTTTTACATTTTCATTAGGCTAGCTGTTCACACTCTGGGGCCTTGGCTTGAGTCCCAGTAGTTTCGGGAATGTGCAGCGTTGGGCTGGCTGGGATAAGGAACAGTAGCAGTTCCTGAAGTAAGCAAGGCAATAGACTTTGGTCTTGCCTCTATTTCTGAACTCACAGAAAGCTTGTCTTTCTCCCCAGATCTGCCGATTTATCCAGCAGCTTAAAGGCCGTGTGGTTCGTGAAGCCATTCGAAAGGTGCACCCAGGTGGCCCAGAGGGGCTAAGGCGTCAAGAAGCTCAGCTCCCAGCCCCCATAGAGGTAAGGCAGGAGGGTAAGGCAAGGGCTTCCCAAGGCTGGCCCCTGAAGGAGGGAGGATAACCTGGTCAGAGGAATTCAAGGAAGGGCAAAGCTTGAAAGACTCCTGGGGGCTGGTCCCTAGACTGACCATGTATCTGCTGGCTTCACCCAGGTATGGATGGATCTTGCTGAGAAATTAACAGGCCCGCTGGAGGAAGCCCTGACTGCAGCTTTCTCCCAGGTACACCCACTGACCCTTGGCAGGTCAAGGGCATTTATTACAGGACACAGGGGTGGGTATGGCCCAGTGGTAGAAAGCCACTGGGTTTAGTCAAGCATGGTGTTGTATATAATCTCTAAATTTGAAGGAGTAGAGAATTGCCAGTGAGTCCCAGGCTTCTCCTGCCCCTACCCAAAAAGGAAAGTAGAGAAAAAATGTAGATCTGGATCCTGGGCCCTTCCTGTTGCCACACCCAGTGACTCCCATGAGAACACCCATGCTTGAACCATGGTGTCTAAGGTCATCTCTCAGATGGCAAGGAGGATTTGGCGAGTGGGTAGAGGTGGAGGATTTATTCCAGCCTAGCAGGGCAATGGAAGATGAAGGCCTTCCCACTTCCCTTGCTGCTTAGGTGCTCACCATTGCCGCTGCAGAACCGATCAGCCTCCTGCACTCCAAGCCAAGCAAGCCCACGAAGGCCTCTGCAAAGCCACTGCTGTTCTTGAGTACCCAAGGAGGGCAGAAGAATCCTGGCCTTGAAGCCTCTGGGTCTGCCCCTGTAACTGCTGACTCCACTCCTGTCCCTAAGGCCTCCGATCCCAACCCTGAGACCCCTGGCCTTGCCTCCAAGGACACTGTCTCTGATACCCCAACCAAATCCCTGGCTGGCCCCTCCACAGAGAAAGACTTCGCTGTGGACTTTGAGAAGATCTACAAATACCTGTCCTTCTCCTCCAGAAATGGCCCTGGCCCTGAGCTCTCAGCAGCTGGTAAGAGGAGCTGGGGAGGAAAGGGGCTATAATGGGGTGGGGGCTTAGGGTACGGGGTCAAATCTTGTCCTCTCATTCTTCCCCTTTCCTTCTATCAGAGTCAGCTGTGGTCCTTGACCTGATCACGTCACTTCCAGAGGAGCTGTCCCATCTGCCTTGCACAGCCCTGGTGGAACATATGACCAAAACATATGCTCGACTGATGGCCCCCCAGACCTCTCTCCCTAGTGGGAAGAGCCCCAGGCCTGAGAATGAAGATAGAGACACTGGCTCCAAGGGGCCCGAGGAGCCTGACCAAGCCAGTCCTCAGGTCTCTGAGCCCATAGAACAGAGGCTGGCCTGGGAAGCAATTGGGATTTGCCCATTGAACCCGTTCCTGGTACCCCTGGAGCTATTGGGCCAGGTACCCACCCCTGCGAGGTGAGGGATACAGAAGACCAGATGTGCTGACTTTGCTTGGAGCTTCAGTCCAACACCACTGGAACTGGGTGGTCATGGGGATGATTGTGGAAGTCCCTGACGTGGTGTCCAGCCACAGGCTAAGTCTTCAGATGTTGCATACACCAGCAGCCTCAGAAAGGGAAGTACAGTTGTAATGAATGGAGATAAGGAACTCTGCACAAAGGCAGAATTCCTGGACAGACAGACAGGGCTGGCTTCCCTAGCCCAATTGTGCCTTGTTGTCTGCTGTGGGCACCTCAACAGCATCATCTGTTTCACGTATATGCTCTCCTGAACCTGGGCTTGCATTTAGATTCCCTCACCTCAACTGACCACCATACACTTCTCTTCACCCTTTCCTGGGGTGTCCTGTAACTCAATAAAGTTGTCATCTTAGTAGCTAACTATGTATGCTCTTTGCCTTGTGACAAAGATGGGATCAGGGGCTCTGAAATGACAGTTTGGGAGCTGGAGTAAGACGCCAGGGAAGAGGGTATTATCCCTAGCAAAAGCTAGTGCCTGGGCTGGTGAAATAGTTCCAAGGGTAAAGTGTGGTATGCAGCCTGACAATCTGAGATTAACTCCTTGAATTCCTGTAAAGGTGAAAAAAACAATTCCTGAAAATCGTCTGAATGCACAAGCTATAGTACATACGCCCACATCATGCACACAAACATACAATAATTTTAAAAAGCTGTTTATCTAGAGTAACCTTAGTTTGTCCATAAGGAGCTCCTTAGTGACTATGTGGAGGTGGCTCTTTGACAAATGGGTGGAAGAGGAAGGCTGGGTTGGTCTCATGCAGGACAGGTATTAGGGTCAAGGTTTCAGAGCAAAGCAGTGATACAGATGTTTGAAGCTGGCAGTGTGGCTAGCCAGATGGATGGAACAAAGCCCTGACTCCAGGGAGGTAAGAGGTCCGGGGTGGAGGAAGAAGGGAGTGTCCCTTCAAGTGGCCTTCGAGCCTCAACTACCCTTAGGAATTAAGGGAGGAGGGAGGCAGGACTGAGGGAGGGGCTTAGGATGTGGGTCACAGAGCTGGGGGAAATGATTGGAGTTGTAGTTGAATCTTTGTGCTGTTGGGCTTCCCACCATAACCTCTAACTGACCTGTGAATAGGGAGTACAGGACAGGCCTGGGGAACTAGGTGCCTTAGCATGATAGCACCCTCCCCCGAGCCTAAGGAGTTGTCTGGGAGTGAGTAAAATTTCTGTTCCCTGAGCTGTGCCTTCACATGGCTTTCCTTTTATAGAAAGGCTCAGTTCTCCCCACACACATTGCACACGGCTCCCTGAGGCTCACAACACAGCTCCCAGGCAGACTATGGAGCCTAGCCAGCCCACTCCATGGTCACAGCCCCACAAAGCCAAACCCACAGGTTCTGAGGCACACCTGATGGTGGGAACAGAAGGCATCATGTTCAAGAGTTTGAGGGCTGCAGGTTGGGTTTTGGAAAACAACCGCCAGGCTCGCTGAAGGTATCTCCATCCTAGCTTCCTATAGTCCTCAGTGACTCCCTGGGTCAAGCGGAAAAGAGTATGTATGTGTGGGGGTGTCTCAACTATGCTATGAGCTAGGGGGATGGATGACTGTTAGTTCCCCCACCACCCCTAAAGCTACTGAAAGGTCGTGTATGAAATTGGGTATTTACAGGACTAGGCAGCAGTTAAAACAGCAGATCTGGGCTCTAATTCCAGATCAAGGAAAGACTTGCTTTGAGGCAAGTCATTCTAGCAGCTTGGCCTTGGGTCCCATAGAATGGTGGATCCTAACAGGGGTTTGGCTTTCTCACAAGTTCCCAGAAGCAAACAGACTAAGAACAGGACTGGCTAACTTAGCACTCTGCTGGGCATGCAGTAAGCGCTCAATAACAGCTTTATTTTCATCTCCATTGTTCAGAAGCAGGGGGAAGTGAAAAGGCAAGAGGAGAGCGCAGGGACGTGGAGTTGGGGAGGGGGAGGCAGAGGAAAGGCACTCTAACCTGTGTTGGGGCTGGGCCTGGGGCTAGGGCTGGAGCAGGGATAAGCCTGCTTGTATTACTCCTGCACATAAAGTGCCCGACATTCTTGACACAGCAGCAGGTGGGGTTCCAGGGTCTGTCTCTAGGGCAAGCTGTACCATGCTTTCCATAGTGAGCCGAAGACAGCCTGCCTGCCAGGGCCAGAACTCAAGGAGCGCATTGAACTTCGTGATGATCACAATAGGGGACCGAAGGGGATAGAGGAGTCCACAGTCCTAGGAAAGGATTAACATTCATGCCTGGTAACTTGGTATGGCTGAGGCTGGTGTGGGATGATTCGCCTAGTAGGGATATAGAGTTGAGTGATCAGTAGTGAGAATGAGAGTGCAGAGAGAAGGGAACGGGGGGGGGGCAGATAAAGGCACCAGGTGGGGTTCTGGCCCAGCCAGGAAGGGAGATGGGTGGCTAAGGGGGTAAGGACTGGATTTCTCCAAACGCCTTCAACTCCGGGACAGGGCATCTGGGGCACAATACTGAGTGCAGTCCAGGCTGGTGGCATTCCTCCACCGGGCCGGCCCTCTCTGGATCTCACAGAGGACCGGCCTGCGACTCGGTGCTCCCTCACACCAACGCATAGTCGAACTGCCCCCGTTCGAGCGCCTCCTTGTGGTCGGTCCAGGACGAGGCGGGCATCCGGCTATAGGGGTCTAGCAGTATGCGCACACAGCGCACCATCAACAGAACCAACACCACGAGCAGGCAGAGCACGAAGGCGAACACCGTGCGTTGTTCGACGTCCAGGCCCGCGCCCACCGGGGGCCCCGTCGATGGCGGCAGTGGCTCCGGTGACAGTGTCCACGCCGCGCTCATAGCTCACATCGCCGCGCGCCCTGCGGAGAGAGGGGTGCCCACCCCGGGGTCCGCGGGGATGAGGCTACGCCCTCTCTGCACCTCCATCCACCCCTTCTGGAGTCGCCCCTTTGCAGTATCCTGCAACATTGTCCCCGTTCGTGCTGCCGTCTCCGGGCTACGCCCATGCCCAGCCTGTGTGCTCTGCCGCTACAGTCACTCCGGGACCCAACTCTAGCGGTGAGCGCAGGTGGGGTCGCTGAGAGCCAGAACAGGGCTACTCAGATCCGGCCAGTCCGCGCCACAACAGGTGCGAACGCGCTGGGCCAGAGAACCGAGCTGCACGGTTTAAACTGGTCCCCACCCCGCTCCCTTTGTTCTCCGTCCTCGGCCCAAGACCCCCTCCCCCACCCGTTGCCGCCTCCCCAGCCACAGCGCGGCCCCCTCACCCTTGGTCCTAGACGGGGACCGGCCGCCCCGCAGCCCCTCTCTTTCCGGGGACTCCTGCGCTGCACTGCTCTGGTCTTTCCCGGGTGGCGGCGGTAGTGGCGGAGGCTGTAGCAGCCCCGGCTCAGCCCACCCCACCCGCCCCTGAAGCAGTGGAGACCGAGGGAGGGAGAGGCGCGCGCCAGCCGGGCCGCCGCGGCTGTTCCCATGGCGACGGGGGCGGGGCCGTGAGGGGTGGAGGATGTACTGGAAGCGGCGCCTGGGCTTGTGACCCCGCCCCGGTCTGCCTACTGGGAGACTGGACCTTCTCACCACTACTGCCTGTCCCCGTGGAGACAGCCCAAGCTCCAGCTCCCAGGGCATTGAAGACCTCACCAGGGCGTAGGTAGTTGCTAGCCTCCACTACGGGGAAGTCTCACCCTGACCTCTGTACCCCTCATCCCAATCTGTTTTACGAAGATCCTGATGCACCCAGGTACCACCCATTAGTGTTTGAGCATTAAGACGCTCAGTCTCAGGGAGCCCTCAATTCAACAGAGACCAGATAGCCGGGGTAGTTATTCCTCTCCATAAGAGGACAGGGTCCTGGCATGAGAAGGCGGCACCCTATCTAGCTATAATCCTCTACTGACCTTGAAGGTCTCTCTATCACAGGTCCTCAGTCCCAGCCTTCCCAGAAGAGACGTACACTTCAGACTGTTCGAAAGCCTTTTCTGCACTTTGGTGTTTTATTATGTCCAGATCTTAGGCTTATGTATAGGAAGTAAGAGCATTGATTAAAAAAACAACCTAAAGCGGCTTGGCAGGCCATGCCAGTGGACTACTTAGAGCAGCAGGCCAGGCCTCATCCCACTGACCACACGAGACCCTGGGCTGGGGCTTCATGACACTGCCAGCAGTCCCCTGCGGCATTCTGGGGGTACTTCCCAACCCCACCAGGCACCTCCGGCCTTTTCCTTGTCCAGTGATTTCACAACTGCCCTGAAGAACTTGGGGCAGAGGCCATAGTCTTGTCGGTCTTGTGCCAAGGTGCCTCATGGAGCCTCTGTGTATCTGTCCCACGATGGTCTAGCTCTGGAGCTGCCTAGACACCGCTGCCCTCAGAGGATCTGTTCTGTGCTGGAGGCTGAAATGTCCAGAAGGCGCCAGGCAGCATAAGGGTTGAGCTCCTGCTGGTCTCTGCAGAGTGCCCACACATACAGCATGCGAAGCACTTTGTCCTGTGGAGACCCAGCAGAGTGAGGGGTCAGGCTTGACGGGTACAGGGGGAGGCTGGTTCTGAGTGAGGCAAGGAAGGCTCTAGGAGGGACCAGGGAGGGGTGCCTGGGGCTTTTGGCTCTGGTCACTGCTCAGACAAGACGGTGGATCCTCTGACTTCAAAAAGATCCCAACTACTAGTTGTTTCTCTCCAACTTCAGAACCCTCCTGGCTCCAAACTGGGTGGGGTCCATGCTGGGCAGGTATGCATAGAGCTTTCTGTGTGAGAAGCTGTCCCAAACCTCCATTCCCTCAATTCCCCACTCACCGGGTCACCCTCAACCACCTCGCCTTTGGGGTTCTTGATCACCATCACCAACTGGGCCTGAAAGGTGACGATCAGCACAGGGCCCTGCTCCATCATCTTGCCCATGGCCAGCTGCAAGCAACACATAAGCACGGGCCTCAGAATAGCATACCCTCCCACTACCCCATAAGCTGCATCCTGTAAGAAAGAGGCCTGACACCTTGCCCTGCTAAAAGCAAGGTACCTGTCTACCACTTTGGGGGAGTGATTTTTCCAACAGGCTCCTTCTCATGGACAACGCCAGGCCTTCAACTGTTCTCTGTTCCCGGCCTGAAGGTGAGGGAGGGCAGGAAGCTGACTCTGCTTTGCCTGCAGCTCCCTCCAGTAAAGAAGTCTGGGTGGCTGAAGTTTAGCGGCCTGTTAGGCCATGCTGCAGAGGCTGAAGCAGCACTGCAGTAGGCTCAAGGGATCAACGCTCATTAGGGGCCCAACAGCACAGGTGCTCCTGGATGCAAGATGTAGGGCATCCTGATAAACCCATTTAAGAATAGCATTGAATAGGCACAATGGTGGTGCACACCTTTAATCCCAGCACTGGAGAGGCAGAAGCAGGCAGAACTCTTTGAGTGCGAGGCCAGTCTGGTCTCCAGAACGAGTTCTAGGACAGCCAGAGCTGCATAGAGAAATCCTGTCTACAACTTCTCCCAATAGAAAATATCATTGAAAACTCACTAAAACACTAAACATAACATGCATCCTAGCAAGTATGTTGGCCTTCATGTGAACAAGATTATCTAATGCAAAGCTTATTTTTATTTTGACAGAACATCTCGGGTAGCCCAAGCTGGCTTCGAATTCACTATATAGTTATAAATGGCCCTGAATTCATTCCACTGCTTCAGCCTTCAAATGCTGGGTTTATCACATCCAGTCAACATAACCTATTTTATAATAAACTTATTATATAGATTTTTTAAAAATATGGCTGTATTATTTAGCCCAGAATGTCCTTGAACCTTTGGGATCCTTCTATCTCAACATCCAGAGTGCTGGAATTATAGGTGTGTGCCACCATGCCTGGTTCACTGCATGGAACTCTGCTTGCTATTTTCCATTTGTACATGAGTAGTATGTATGCTAGTATGTGCACACAAACAGAGACCAGAGCAGGACAATAGGTGTCTCTCCCTTTGCACTCCACCTTGTTTTTGAGAGGGGGGTCTCTTATTGAACCTTACACTCAACATTTTAGTTAGGCTGGCCGACCAACGATCTCCCAGAACCTGCTTGTTTCCACCTAAATGCTTGGAGTTATAGGCATGAGCAGCCATGCCTGCCTGGCTTTTTAAACTCAATGTCTCTTGCTTTCACAGCAAGTGCTCTTACCCGTACAGAGTCATCTTCCTCAGCCTCAACAGAATTTTAAACAAAATCTGAAGTATGGTTTCAACCGAATTATGCAATAATCACTTTTGCACCATTAAGAAGTTAAAAACAAACAAACAAACAAACAAAAAACCCAAACCAAACAAACAACTCTAAGCAAGGTGACCCAGGCCTTTAATCTTTAATCTAAGCACTCAGGAGGCAGAGGCAATGGGTGTGAGTTTGAGGTCAGCCTGATCTACGTAATAAGATTAATAAGTTCCAGGCCAGCCAAGGCTACAGAATGAGACTCTGTAGAAAGACAGAGACACACAGACAGACAGACAGACACACACACACACAGAGAGAGAGAGCCAGTCAAAGTGTAGCTCACTGGTAGAGCACTTCCCACCATAAGCAAGGCCCTTGAATCAGTCTCTATCCCCCTCAGACCTCCCTCCAAAACCAACCAAACATCAGCCAATCTAAGACACATCATTTAGCTGGGGATCTCTTATACTCCAAACACAGAACTATGAAAAGCTTTGTTAGGCAGGCCATACGTTTTTGTTCATTGTTGTACTAGGAATTCAACCCGGGTCTTACATATGCTAGGCCAGAACTCTTACCACTGAGCTACAACCCCAGTCTTCTTACTTTTTCTTTCAAAACAGTGTCATTAAGTTACCCAGATTAGCCTGAAACTCAGTCTGTAGCCTGAGCAGACCTTGAACTCAAGACCTTCCTGCCTTGAGTACTTGGAACCAGCAGGCCTGGCTGTTTTACAGGCTATGTCAGCTGGTGCTTCACTCTGACCGTCCCTTCCCTTGGGGTGACTTACGTCCACATTGCTGATGTCTAGGATTCTGGAGTGGAACTGGAGGCCCAGAGCCTTGGCCTGCTGGATAGGGTGGGCCAGCTGGCTGTAAGTCTGCAATGAGAGGCAACAGGCCCATGTGGTCAGTCACTGATGGAAGTTGGGTCATACCCAGAGGTAGAGCCATGTTCACATACTCCAGCACTAAGAAGGGCAGAAGCCAAGAGCACAAGCCCAAGCCCAGAAGTATGCCACTCTTCGCTGGCCAGAACTGAACACTTGCTTCTTATTATGGAAAGAGCCATACTCCCAAGTGGGAGCAGTATTAATCAGTAGAGTAGGTAATTCCACAGCATCATCCAAAGGACACTCCCAGGGTAAGTGGGTGGACTCTTGGCTGATCTCTACTGTTCCCAGATTCACCTCCCCTAGAATCCTGGCCTGGAATCAGATGTCTTTTCTAGGATTTGTCCCAAACCTAAGAGCTGCCCTGGAACTTACTGCTTGAGTGGCCTCTCTCATAGAACATCCAAGGTGCCACTCTCTACTGCCCCACGAGCCTTGGGGACATATGGCCACATGCTAGACAGCAGATTCACTAAGCTTGTAGGCAACTAGGATAGAAAAATGCTTTGAAGCCATCTACTTAAGAGGGCCAGGGGACAAGCAGTTGTGCTGGGTTGGGAAAGTGGCTCAGTGGATTAAGCATTTACTGCACAAGAATGAGTTCAAATCTCTAAAACCCATGTAAAGTTGGGGATAGCAGCACAAGTGTGTAATCCCAGCACTTCTACAATGAGATGGGAGGTTGAAACAGAAGAAATCTCTGGAAGGTCTTGGGCCAGCTAGCCTGGTGTACACACAGTGGTGAACAAGAGACCCTGTTCCACACAAGATGGAAGATGAGGATCAACATTTGAGATTGTTCTATGACCTCCACACATGCATCATGGCACAAACACACATACATATCACATACACATACAAAGCAAAGCCAACCCCACCTGGTGAGTTTCTGCTGTTTGTTGCTATAGAGATGAGTTTCACACAGCCCAAGCTAGCCTTGAATTCTATATAGCAAAAGATAAATCTGAACATCCCAGTAGTGGGATGGTAAGCATATGTCTCCATCACCCATGCAATGCTGGGTATCAAACGCAGGGCTTCCAGCATGTTAGGCAAGCATTCTAAAAACAGAGCTACAGCCCAGACCCATGGACTTCTTTAAGACAACATTTTAAAAACACCTTACTTGTAAGCAACCAGAATTTCAGCTGTGTTCTAAGGGGTACTAGGCCACTCTTAGGTAGAGGATCAGTCACAACTTTGTGGTTCCAAGGGAGGAGGGAGGGGGAGGAAGACTCTGGCTCCTCTCATAAATGCCCGCTAGCTTAGTCACAGTGCAGGGGAGTATTTCGAAAGAAAAACCTGACAAATCTCTGCTTTTCCCAAGCTGTTTGTGAGCTGGGTGCAGAATAGGATGAGCCAAAAAAGGCCCTAGATTGCTTCACACAAAGAAGCTGGAAGAAAGAAAACAAAACAAAAACCCCACAACCCTGCCTGGAGAGACAGCCAGAAGCCGGCAGGGTGAGGTGAGGTGGCCTGACAGACCAGACGAAAGCAGGAGTTCCATGGGGACAGGGAGGCTGCCAGGAGGAAGCAGACAACATGTGCTCCCGGGGAAGATGCTGGCCTCCCCACAGCCTGCTCTGCCAGTGACCCTGGGATCCTCAGCCCTGACTCCGGGAAGCAGCTGGAGCATCATCAGAACACAGTGTCTGTCCTCGGGCGGGAATCCTACCCACACTTATGTTTTGATCTGTGTTATATTATCTTATTAGAGGGAGGACCTACTGCAACACATACTTCAGTACCCACAGTTAACTCTCACAGTCACCACGAGGGGCACCATGTGGAGGCTCAGGAGTGCCAGGAGAATTTCATATATTCAAGTGACCTCTTCTATCCTCTTCCTGAACTTGAGGCCCCCAACCTGCACATTCCAGGCCATCTTACATGGGGTACTGGTCATAGCTACTTGAACCAAGACACAAAAGAGACAACAGGCCACCCTGGAAATCTCACATCAATCCGTGGCATGAATCGTTTCTGTAAGTCTCTTTAGTCAAAATTAGTTTGAGTGCTGGGGAGCTGGCTCAGGTGGTAAAGCCCTTTCTGTGCAAGTACGAGAAGTGGAGTCTGGATCCCAAGACCCACATAAAAGAGGGATAGGTGTGGAGGTTTTCTAAGTCCAAAGCCCAGTAGGTGGAAACAGGGAACCCCTGGGCAAGTTGGCTAGCCAGGCCAGGTGAAACAGCAAGCTCTGGGCTCAGCAAAGACTCTGCCTCCATACAAGGTGGAGAGCGATTATCATCAGCCTTCATCATTCTTCAAGCTTCCAGATGCACGTGCCTGCACACACCCATACACAGATACACATGCCACACGACACTCCAGATCCTTTCCTATCAGTTTACAGGGCTGAAGATATAGGGGTCAGAAGGTAGAGGTAGAGAAGGGAGGCAAGGAAACTGGCAGTTGTGGACCAGGCTTTGCATTAGGCACTAAACAGAAAAGGGATTGTTTCTGACATTTCTAGCTTCTAGCTGAAAACTCAGTGCCTGACCTGTGGGTACCTGTGCATCACACACAGAAGAAAGGACAGATGGATGGGCTGTTGGGCTCTGTGGAAACCAAATATATCAGACATGAGGACCTCCCTCCCACTGACATAGGCCAGAGCCACCCAAGCAGATTTCTATGCTACTTATTTTTGCAGTGTGGGGATGGAACCCAAGACAATATACATGCTAGAAAAGTGCCCGGCCGTGAGGCGCACCCCAGCCCTTCTGACTGTTTCTGCTTCACTTTGCTGTCGGGCTGAAATGAGAAAGCAGTACTCTACTCACAGCTTCATAGCACCAGTCTTTGAGAATGTCGAGCTCCCCAGAAATCATGGCCTAAATAGGGAAAAGGAAAAAATAAGCATGAGAAAGTGGGTGGGCTTTTGCAGCAGAATGCTTGAGAACAGTCTTTGGCAGCAGCCCTTCCTGAAGACCCTGGACTCCTGACCATCAGCTTAGTCTGGGGAAGAGAGGCTGGGTCAGATGACAGGCAGCTGTGGATGTCCTGGGAGGGAGGACGCAAATCCCTGCATTAATATTCATACAGCTCTGATCTTTTGGGTGCAGGACAAGGAAAGGCAGGGGGAGCAGGGGAGCACTCACAGTGGAGGAGTTGCCTTCCAGCTCTACCTCCCTCAGGACCAGGTTTTGGAGGGCAAGAAATGAGGCAGGCTGCAGAGGGAGGTGGAGGATATGCCACACAAACCTAGGGCTAGTTCTGCTGAGGAGGGTGAGAGAGGTGCCCAGGGAGAAAGCAAGAACCAGCTGGGGCACATCCCCGGAGAGGCTGCCCGGATAACACCTGCTGTTCTTGGTGATCACTCCCTTCCCACCTCCTCTCAGTTCTACCCAAAGCGTGAGAAGGAGCTGAGAAACTGGAAAGAGAGGAGCAGATGAAGCACAAGGAGGCAAGAGGAAGGAGTAAGGCCTGGGGGCTGGTGTCTTTTCCTGTAGGGCTGCCCCAGATCCTGCCATATTCCAGGGGCTTCAGGGAGGCAGACAGACCGCCAATACAGGTGTACTGTATTGTGACTTGAACAAGACACGCCCTCCTGGCTTACAAACCAAAGATGCGAGAACATTTGAGGAGTATGAATGTCAGGAATAGCAGAGACAGTGGCTCCAGACCTCACCCCTGGTCTGGCTAGGGCATTCTGGATCTCAACAAAGATGTAGTGGCTGTCTACTTCTCCCTGATGCCCGAAAAGCCAGAGCCCTTAGGCTGTTCCAGAAGGTACAGTGCAGAGCTTCAGGGACAAGAGCTGTGATTGTACGACCACAAAGGCAGAGAGAAACCCATCCTGGAGCTATCATGCCCCATGGAAAAGGCAAGAAACTTCCACAGCTATCCTCACAGGAGCCAGCACTAACTGCCATGGGACAGGCACAGGACTCTGAAGGCAGGAGAATTAAGAGCCATAGCCTAAGGTGCAGCAGCAGAAGCCAGGTAAGCAGCCTAGGAGCAGAGGATCTGCTCAGAAAACAGTCCCAGCAACCTGGTTACCCCGAGGCAATCTAGACTCAGTCCTAGGGTAACCACCCAGAATGAGGGGGAGGAGGTGCAGCAGGCCAGTGCTCCACCACAGTTGCAGCATGGATCGCACCTCTAGGATGTTGGGGATGATGTCACTCTCACACTGTCGAAGAAAGCGGTCCTTGTCGAAGTTTGGGTCCGCTCTAAGGATCTCTGTGAGCACCTCTGACATTTCTGTCTTTGAGAAAAGGCCCCCTGCAGGGAGACAAGCCCTCAGGTTAGGGCCTACATTCCAACCCTGACTGTAGCCACAGCAGACAGGATGGTCTCGAAGCCACACTCACCCAGCAAGTCAGTGACTTTGTCCGTTAGGGCCCGGGATGCCCGGATGAGAACATTGTCACTCTCATCATACTTTATCTTCATCTCAAAGAAGCCTATGGAGGGTACACACAGGGGTTAGAGATAGGACCTTTCTGAGAAGATGCCCTGATTCCAGTTCCTGAGAACTCCCTACAAAACGCCCCTTCTTGACATGGGTCAGATCTAGGCAAGCCATCTGTGGGTTTCAACCTGCCTCATCTTACCATGTGGATTATCAACCCACCTACCTGGAAAAATGCAGAAACTCAGTTACAGTCCCAAAGGGGCTGTGCAAAATTTGGGATGCCACCCCTGCTGGCTGTTGCCTCCACTACAAAGGTAACACAGGCCTCTAGTAGTCCTCACAGGAGAGGAAACAAAGGTATGTAGCCAGTGGCTCTCCTGCTCAGCCACTGGAGAAATCCTGTGCCTGGCTGAAAAGTGAAGGTCAGTCCCACCTCTGTCAATTCCAGAGCTCCTGACATCCTAACTATTCACCCAGTGTCTTACTGACAGAATCTATAGCTAGACGGGTAGGAGGCCCTAAGGAGGTGTGCAGCCCTATCTGATTCCATCTTTCCTTCTCTGAATGGCTAGTATCTGCTGCCACTGTCCTGCCCAGGACCCAGCAGGCTGGCCACACTCACGGTTGAACACCACATTGTTGTTTTTGAAGTCCTTCCACTGCTGGTACCACTTGGAGTCCTTGTGTAGCACAAGCCCCAACGCTTCCCTGGGGGAGAAGGCAGGTACCTAGAATGAAGCGCAGAACCCAGAGCCCTGCACGCTCCTATGACTACTGGGAGGTCAGCAGAGGATAGCCTCACCCAGGAGCTTCAGCTCCACCCTTCCTTCCCCTTCTTTCCTCCATTGCTCTCTTTCTACCCCCAGTTCTCTGGAGGGAGCCAGGAATCCCAAGAAGAGAAACAGACTTGGGCATACACCTCCCAGAGGACCCTGGAAACAGACCCCAGGTGGCTAGGACCACTCAGGGACCTGTCTGGGACCTACTCATTAGCCTGGAACACTTTGTCTTCTTTGAACTTCGCTCCAGCAAACTCTGTCCTTTTCCGGAGCCGCTCAGGCCGGCGGTAGGGCCCCGTCTGTCCTAGTACGCTCTCATCAATCTCCTTCTTCACCGACTCTACACCCTGCAAGGGAGAGCAGGCCTGTGGTCACTGAGAGCCACCAGCCTTGGGGGTCCCTGCCCCTGCCTGGGCCAGACTCACTCACCTGGGAGATGGCTTTGAAGGCTGCCGTCTTACCCAGCTTCTCCCCGCCCTTGGATACTGACTCTGCTGATTGCTTGGCTGTCCTGGCAGCCTCTTCTACCCCCTCCTTGATCTTCCGGCCAAGGTCACTCTTACTGACTTCATCAAGACTCTACTGAGACAGAGACAGAGGGGAGGACGCTGCACAGGTTTACAACACGGTCTTGAGAATAACACTGCACTTTACCCCTGAAGTTCAGGACTGATTCTCCCTGGATGAGCAAGAGTGGAATGAGAATTCCCAGCCAAGGGAGTCCAAGGAAATAACTAGCAAAGTGAGAGGAGGATGCCTAAGCCTCCAGGAGGGTCCTACACCCACCTGCACCCTCACCCGCATCGCTCCCCTTCTACTTTCAGACGTGAAGAACAAAAATGCCCACTTTACCTTCTATTCTACCCCAGGCTAACATAAACACTTTAATCTTGTCAATGCCAGTGGGATTCATGCCCCTCACTTAATCCCAGCTGTGGGGTCAGCCTTGAGCCTTACCTCCTTCACTGTCCCTGTCAGTTCCCCAAGCTTCTTCTTTATGGCTTCACTGGTTCGCACAGTTTCTGACTCGATGGATTTCTAGGGTCACAGAATTGCCTCTTTTTATTTAGATATCAGTGAACTCGCTCATCCGACCAAAGGTGCCCAGGAGCATTTTCTTGCCTGCTGCAACTCTAATGAAGAACTCCAACCCCATGCATGCCCACCCTGAGGGTTCTTATTACCCAGCAGCATGGGATCTCCAAGCTCTGGGTCTTTCTCTGGGTGGAAAGAGATAGTCCTGCCAGCCACTACTCGGCAATGCCATTTTACCTCTATAGCACAATCTCGGGGGCCTGGCCTGCTCTATTCCCAGATAATTCCCTCTTTACTGATGTGACAAGGACACCTTTCACCAGGCTGACGTCACACAAGGAAGGTCATCCAAATAAACAGCTTGGGAATACATAGAAGGAGGAGACGTTGCTGGGGACTGGTGGGTATCAACAGAATAGAATACAGAGGGACCTAGGCTAAGGGCATGGCACTCTGGAGCTCAGCTGCTCACGGGTAGACAGGGGCACTGTGCCTCCCACAGGGCACCTGCATGGTAAAAAATGCAAGGACCAGGCCCAGTGACCATAGCTTGATGGCTGTTCAAGAGATATCAGTGCCAGGAGGCCTAGGCAACCTGCTCATGTCCTGATACCTTTTAATCAATGACCTGGTCACCTTTCCCAGCAGCCCCGGCCCAGGGAATAAAGACAGAACTGAGGTACTTACATATTTCCTTCTGGCTTCCTGGAGAGCATCTGACTCTTCCAGCTTCTTTGCCTCATCTCGGAACTTTTTTATACTCTCTTTCATCTCTTTGTTTTTGGCTAATTCTTGTTTGATGTTATCTAGTAAGCCTGACAAAAAACCTTTTCTGTTTCCAGAAGAATAAGATTTGGTCTAGAAAGAATGTAAAATTGAAAAGAAAGAAGGAAAGTTTAGAGGCTGGAAAGGCACGCGTGATAACATCTGGTCACCACTGGGTGCCTGATTTCGTCCCTTCTGTTGACAGTGGTCTTTAACAGTGACTATGTCTCTTTTATTATAACAGAATTTGAGTTACAGAAACACCCGATAAGCCACCACAGTAAACCCTACATGTCCACAGGTTCGTATCTACTGATGTCATCAACAAGTCAAAAATATAAAAAGATAAAAACCTGCACAGCAACGTTCTCCCATACTAGTCACAGCATGTAAGCTGTGGAACCAAACGTGGTGTGCAACAACATGGGAATGGACAAAGAGGATGACATTATTTTGTTTATTTCAGCCATAATGAATTAAGTTATGGTTGGGTATGACAGCACATGCCTTTAATCCCAGAACTTGGGAGGCAGAGGAAGGCGGGTCTCTGAATTCAAGGCCAGTCCAGTTTACAGAATGAGTTCTAGGACAGCCAGAGTTACACAGAGGAAAAACTGTCTCAGCCGGGCGGTGGTGGCACATGCCTTTAATCCCAGCACTCGGGAGGCAGAGGCAGGCGGATATCTGTGAGTTTGAGACCAGCCTGGTCTACAA
>JAQHUG010000433.1:304309-346742 GCA_028555095.1 Dicrostonyx torquatus | reverse complement strand
CAGATCCCATTACAGATGGTTGTGAGGAACCATGCAGTTGCTTGGGAATTGAACTCAGGACCTCCAGAAGAGCAGCCAGTGCTCTTAACTGCTGAGTCATCTCTTCAGACCTGATACACAAGCTTCTTGGCTTTGCATTCAGAGGCCAAGTAAAATGACACTGGTTCACAGCATCTATGTTTGTTCTTTTTTAATGTGTGTCTGCAACATGAATGTAGGTGCCCACAGAAGTCAGAAGAGGGCACTGGACCCTGGGAACTGGGACTACAGGTAGCTGTGAATGACCTGATGTGGAAACTGGGAACTGAACTCAGGTCTTCTGGAACAGCAACCAAAAGGTCTTAACCACCTCCTCATCAGATGCATTCCATTGATAAGGATGCTTAACAATGCAAGATGCACTTGCATCAGTCTATTGTATTGATTTCTTCTCCATCACTCTCTGTCCCTCCCTTTCTCTCTGAAGATCTCGTGCAGCTCAGACTGGCCTTGAACTTGCTATGTAGCCAAGGTTCCACATATTGTATCTGCATATTCGAAGTTCTATACAGTGTATTGCCCATCTCTTACCGATGCCAGCTTTGATGATGCCCTTTCAATAGCGACACCACCTAAGGTGGGTGTGTTTACATTACAGGAAATAGCAACTATTACAAGTCAGGTGTTTTGGGGCTTATTAGAAGAGTCACTGAATCTTTAATCAGAACAGCAATGCGCAGGAAGAGGGGAGGTGGATACAGATCTTTAGAGGATGATGACGACAGCTGGGGAACCAGAGAGAAGAGTGTGTGGGTGCCATACCTTTTCCTCAACATTTTTGTTTTAGAAATAAAGTCTGACGGTGTAGCAGTGTAGCCCTGGCTGGCTTGAAACTCACTTTGTAGACCAGGGTGTCTAGAAACCCCTTAGTGTGGGGGTTAAAGGCACGCTCCACCATGCCCAACATTTCCCCCCCAACTTTTAAGTTTGTGTTTGTCTCTGCCTCAGGTAGCCCAGATTGGCCTTTCAATATATGAGGATGACCTTGAACTTGGATGTCTTGCCTCTACCTCTTGGGTACTGGGTTTATAGGTTTACACCACTTAAGACCAAAGGAATCCAGGCTTCATGCATGCCAGATGAACATGTTACTGATTGAACTCCACCTCCAAATACCAACTCCTATTCAAAATTTCTCTTACATTTATTTAGCTCCCTCCTTCATGTGTGTAAAAGGTAAATGTTTCCCTCAGTGCACCTTCGCTTGCTTGTGCCTTTTGTCCTGAGCCATTTCACTGCCCCTACCCTTTAAAATATGTATTATTTAAAAGTTTATAAATACATTATAAGCGTATATACAATATAATAAGTATATAATGTATTATTTATAAGACTTAGAGAACTTGTTATTAGTTCCAGCTGGGCTTAAACTTGAAGCTATCCCTCTGCCTCAGCTTCCAAAGTACTGCAATTACAGATGTGAGGCTTTGCATAATTTCAAAACTGCAAGAACAATTTAATGACCACTCATAAAACTGTCTTAGCCGCTTGAGTGCTGCATTGTAAATAAGTGTGTGGAAATCAGTGGGCAGCTTTGTGGAGCCGGCTTTCTTCTACCATGTGGGTTCTGGGACTCAAAGTCAGGTTGTCATGCTTGGCGGCAGATGCTTTTACCCATTCAGAAACCTTGCCAGCCCAGAATTTGTGTTGTGTGAAGCTATTAATAACAACTTTACAACTACTTGTTCCATCAACAGGGAAACTATAATCAGTGGACTCCAAGACTCTCCCATTCGTGTCCTATTTCGTTTTAATAAACCAGCTGCGTAGGACTCATGTCCTGTGGTGGATATCGTCACAGCTGTCTGACCTCTCTGGGCATTGCAATAATTCCACGAGGTATTTAATATTATTATTCCCATTAAACTTTTAAAATTAGGGCTGGAGATATGGATCAGTGGAAATAAGTTCCATTCCCAGCACCCACAAAGCAGTTCACCATTGTAACTTCAGGCCCAGGGGAATTTGACACTCTCTTCTGACCCCCATAGGCACCTGCAGGCAAAGTGCACATAAATAAGTCTAAAAACCATTTTAAAAAGCATTATATTTTGTCTGTGAGTGGAAGTCAGATGAAAATTTACAGGGTTGGCTTATTCTTTGCACAACATGCCTCCTGGGGATTGAATTTAGGTCATGAGGCTTGGCCTTTACCACTCAGACATCTTGCTGGAACAAAAATTTAGGCTTACTGGGCAGAAGAGATGGATCAAGGGTTAAGGGCACTTGTTGGTCTTGTAGTAGGCTTGGGTTCAGTTCCCAGCACTCACATGGTGGTCTACAATCATCTTTAACTCCAGTTGCAAGAGATCTGACACTCTCTTCTGGACTCCATGAGTACTGGGAATTCATTTGGCACAAAGACGTACATACAGGTAAAACACTTCTAACACCAAAAATAATCTATGAAATTGAAAAATACTGTTTACAATATATCAAATGCTGCATTCACTTTGTGTTAAATTATAGAAGTCTTTTGAATTCCGTTTCATTCTGGAGCAGGGACCATGCTAACCTCTCATTCTTGTTCTAATTTTAGTGTAGGTGCTGCTGAACCCAGTACCCAGCCAGACTTCTCACAGAATCCAGCAATGATAAATGGGTGCTGTTTTGAGCCACTAAAGACATAATAATTGGTTACAAAGAAAGAGAAAACAGGTTGGGGTGTAGTGATATACTGGTACAGGGCAGGAAGCCTTGGGCTCATCTCAGCATGGAACAGGCAAGAAAAATGTGTGGCAGTGCAGGAAGGCCACCTGAGTTCAATCTCAGGGCTCAATCCCTGGGACCCACATGGTGGAAGGAGAGAACCTAATTCATAAATTATCCTCTGATCTCCACCTCCCCCCCTCTTTAAAAAGATTCCACAACATAAATCCTGGAATCCTAATTTGGAACTGGTGTCAGGGTCATAAAATGAACATGTCGACTGGGGCCAGGCTTTTTAAAAAATAAATAAAAATATTATGTATACAGTGTTCTCCTGCATGCAGAAGAGGGCACCAGATCTCATTACAGATTGAACTCAGGACTTCTGGAAGGGCAGTCAGTGCTCTTAACCTCTGGGCCATCTCTCCAGCCTCAGCCAGGCATTAAGAATTTAACCTTTGGGGGCTGGAGATGGCTCAGTGGTTAAGAGCACTGACTGTTCTTCCAGAGGTCCTGAGTTCAATTCCCAGCAACCATATGGTGGCTCACAACCATCTATAATGAGGCCTGGTGCCCCCTTCTGGCATACGGGCACACATGGAAGGAATGCTGTACACATAATAAATCTTTAAAAAAAATAAAAAGAATTTAATCTTCTCACCCTTTTTAGGTTCTGTATCTCTGGATATCTTCAACTGACCATTTGTGGTTCCTTCCTGCTTACAAGGCACGTGGCTTTCCTGTATACTTCTTTATATGAACAGAACTGAGGTTGTAGAGAATCTACTATCTGTACCTCAGAGTGG
The DNA here is from genome assembly GCA_028555095.1 of Dicrostonyx torquatus. Lineage (NCBI taxonomy): Eukaryota > Metazoa > Chordata > Mammalia > Rodentia > Cricetidae > Dicrostonyx > Dicrostonyx torquatus. Next base: position 343,248 of record JAQHUG010000433.1, on the reverse strand, counting down.
GCCTTTTTATTTTGAAGACAAAGTATTACCAAGTAACCCTGGTTGGCCTGGAACTATAGACCAGACTGGCCTCTTCCCCCAGCCTTTTAACATATGTCTATGTAACCCTGGATGTCCTGGAACCACGGCTAACTTGTGGGAGACTGCTTGCCTATTTTGTTTTTTAAACTCAATTGTGCATGAGCATGTCTTTCATGGGAGCAGAAATTTGTAGGAGTAGGTTTTCCTTCCATCATGTGGATCCTAGGGATTGAGCTCAGGTTACCAGCCTTAGCAAGCACCTTTACACACTGTCATCTCACCAGCTCAGAAAGTCTTCTTCCATGAGTTTTGGGAGTCTGAGCTGCAGAGGTATTTACTCTCGGGTACCCTGACATCTTCTTTGAGCCCATGCATTGTTTATCTAACCAAGTCCCCTGTGACAACCTGCAGCCTTCCTGAATGTAGCCATGCTTTTTATGTGTATTTCAATTTCCTGAGGCCTTTCAGTCCCTTGGTGATTGTGGCATTTCCCTTAGGGTGAACTTGGGTCTCATTCCCCTAGTCCAGCCCTTCTACACTTGCCTGTAGCCAACCATTTAGAGTATATAGTTCGCACTGTTAACCCACAAGGTCTCTCTCCAGGAGGCTTGCCTTGACAAGAAACCTCCATGTGTATTCCACCAAACAAGCTTCCCACACCAACTCTTGAGTTTGTTCAACTGGGGAGGATATTCAACAGGCTTTTCTGAGTCTTCTTCCCAATTCTCCAAGATACAATTTCCTTTTTGGTTTTTCGAAGCAGGGTTTCTCTGTGTAACAGCCCTGGCTATCCTGGATTTTGCTCTGTAGACCAGGCTGGTCTCAAACTCACAAAGATCCTCCTGCCTCTGCTCCCCCTTCTACTACTGAGTGCTGGGATTAACAGCATGCATAACTACCACCTGGCTACAATTTCTTTTCCAGACCTAGATTCGTAACTCCAGAAAGCAGCCCCCACCCACAAACTCTGGAGGGCTTGGAGGTAATAAGGTCTCTCATATACCAGGCTGGCCTCAAATCTGCTGTCAAGATTGACCTTGAGCTACTGGTCCTCCTGTCTCTGCTTCTCAAGTATTTGGATTACAGCCACACACTACCAGACTTGCTGTGGCACCAATCCGGAGGTCGGAGCTTAGTGCATTCTAGACACTCTATCCAAAGAGCCACATCTCCAACCCACATGAGAGTGTGCTCCCAATTACACAGTAAGATGGAGAGTTACACTTGCTTTCCTGTCCCCAAAGGAAACCGAGTCCCACTCCATCCAAAGGCTCAAATGTGGCCATGTCCAACCCCAAAGTACGGGGAAGAGGTATTGACCATCAGGGCTCTGGGGCTCCTCATGAGGAAGAAACATCTGGGTAGAAATGGGAGGGTGAAAAGGAGACAGATACATATCATACCTGGGCTGTCCAAGGGCTCCCTCTCTGCTAGGTCAAGGCTGTGGCTTGGTCCTGGCTCAAGGAGAGACGTCACCAGGCACTTTATCCGGCTTTGGAATGTTGACAAGTCACACATGATCACCCCTACACCGTCGCATCTCAATGATCCCACTTCATTTATTACCAAAATATCACAGAATTCCAGTCACTGGTAACATACAGTGTTTAACACAAACCTGACACCTGCAAAGGAACTGAGTATTCGGACAAACTGATTTCATTTGGAATCATCAGTTAACGCCCCATACCTCCAAAATACGCTTTTGAAGAGCCTTGGAAACTGAATTAAAATGTCTACACAGCTATGAACAATTGTTTAATAAAACTTTTTTCATGTTTCCATTACATGTAAATATATCAATTTGGCATCTCTATAAAAACTCTGAAAATGGTGCAAAAGTTTCATTCTCTTTGAGAAAGCCATTGACAAAAAATATTCACACGTCACTAAAATTTCGAAAAATGGTTCTTTCAAAGCTTCATTAATCTGAAATCTTCTGGATTATCAAAATCTAGGTTTGCTTCTTCTTCCTAAAACACTGAAGAACATTTATTCACAAGGATTTAAATAAAGTAGTGGGGAAAAAGGCAAACTGGGAGAAGGGAAACAGGTAAGGGGTTTGTCCCTACCTTTTTCTGAAAATTACTTTTAAAGGCTAGTTACATAAACGTCCTCAAAAGAACACAATGGGATTCACTTTATTGTTGACTTTGGACAGCAGTGTCAGACTTTATTGAAAACAAACCCATGTAAAAACAAAGTTAAAATGAAAAAAAAAGGTACCTGAAAAATAAATTATTTCATATAAAACAAATCAATAACTTAAAACATACTAATATACAAAAATGTCTAGCCATCTAGTGTACAACATGGGAATCAGCTGGTAGAAGCCCTCCCCTCCCCCAAAGCAAGTCACTGTGAGGGAAAACAGCATGTGGGAAGAGAGGTGGCCTCCACCAACCAACCAGCCTTCTCTTCTGGGGGAGGGGGAACAGAAAAGCACAGTCCTCTCAAAGTCTCCATCAGCCTAATGTGGATACTTGGCAGCTGGTGACTTACAAGTAATAAATAAATAAATAATAAATATTTTCATGACTGAGAAAAAGAAATTGAACCACATCAGCAAAGGGTTAGGGAAAAATGTAATACAATCATTATTAAAGGTCAAAGGAAGGGGTGGGAGGTGGGAAGTCCTTATCTAGGATGGAAATGCATGCTCTATTGCTCCCCTAAGAATGTGTCAAATCATCAATGTCATTCAACAATAACCATTCATGACTTTGGGGTGCTCTAAGAAAGTTGGAAAACAGAATTCCTGACCCCTTGAGGGTGATGAACCCCAGCTACCTCAGGTCCCAGTAGGTGAGGCAGTTCCTGGGAAGATGGGAAGAGGTAAGGTGTTGGGATGGAGAAGGCAGAGGCCCCTTTCAGCTTATTCATATTGTCTTTCATCCAATAGAGGAAAGCTGGCTGCACAAAGCATCAAGAGATAAAATTGAGCTGAATCATGCTAACTGGAAGAGCTGTTATTTCAACTTTGATTCCCAACTATACTACCAGACTGGAGTAGGTCACATCCTTTCAACATGCTATGTTATAGACAAATGGCTTTTGTTTGGAGGCAAAGCTGGGCAGATAACTGCCACTGTCTTGGAGGTTCATCTATTTCTCTGACCCAGCAGGATTCCCCTCATATCTCAGCTGGGAGCCTTATCTTAGCTCCTTATAGCCAGTAGGTCCAGTACCCAGCTGTATAAGGTTCTTGAACAACTTACTGCCAAGCACAGACTCTTTAAAGGTTAAGGCAATTGCAAAGGAGTCATGACCCACTCATTACAGTGGCATTACCCCTTACCTCCCATCCCAGAGAAGTCTGGTTCTCAGTCAAGCAAGATGGTGAGCTGAGCAGAGCAACTAAGTATGGGGAGGAGGGACATACAGTCACAGTACTGCAACCAGAGGCACAGCCAAGATGGCTTGGTACATTACCTAGAAAAGTTTCAATTAGAGGAATCACACCAGGAAGAAAACAGGTAACCCAACTAGAAGTAGGATGGCAGCTCAACAGATAACCCACTACCAGGGTCAATCATACAGGTCAAGAGAACTCAGTCAAAGCCTCTTTGGTACTGGCTCAACCATATTTCTGATGAATGAACATTATCTACTCCATCCTTTTTTAAAAAAAAAAAAAACAAAAAAAACATCAGATTACCAAATGAAAGGAATGCCCTTATCCTGCTCAATAAAAACAGGATGAATTTCTGTGAAAAAAAATTAAGAATAGTTTCTTGGGTAGTAACTTTCTCTCCATTCCTTCTTGCTCTGCAGGCACTGTAATCACATACACCTCTGGATTCTGGGATCCCCTTTCTAGAAAGCCTATACAAGCCATCATAAACTCTGAGATGAGGCCCAGCACCTAGTCCCTTCGTAGACTGAAAACTGCTTTCAGGAATGCCTTTTCAAAGCTAACTCCTTCTAGACACTGACCAAGAAAGCCTGTCAAGAAATGTAACTTTTACCTAGAATGTTATTCAGACAGGGGAGACCACACACAATTTCACTCAACTTAGGCCACCTGCAGAAGCTGGTATGATAGTCCCTTTCCTCTCATACTTCTGGTCGGAATGATCACTATGGAGTAAACAGGTGTTTGTAGAGTGGAGATGGTAGTGACTAAAGGTGCTGGCTCTGAGCACCAGGTGCTTTAAAGACACAGTCCCTTTCAGGCCTGGGACACCTGCTATGGCTGGAGGAGTGAGGACAAAGCAGGGAAGGGTCAGATGGGGAATCCCACCTTCACTCAGAAGAATGGTGGCCTGAGAAACTGGAAATGCCTATTTTACCAGAACATTCTGGTACTATGGGGAGGAGCACTCTGTAGCAACAGAGCAGGTGATCCCTCTCTTTTTTTGGTCAGATCTGGGCAAATGGGCCTTTGGTTCTTGGCTTCAGGTTTTACAGGCTGGGAATCTGGGAAGGAGTGAGTAGCACTTGGCTCCTGTTGATTGGGAGAAAGCCCTGGTACATGAAGCAATGTCATCAATGGTGGGGAACACTATAGGGAGGACAGGGAAAGGAGGCATGGGGAGGGGACAGGCAGCCTCAGATTGTCCAAGGGTTTCTGACACGATGACATGCTTTAGAGATGGCTGTGCTTGTTGCTCAGTTTTCCACTTAAATAAATGAAACAAAATAGCTAAATATGTAAATAAGTAAACAAATATATAAACGATGCCGTCATATCATGATATCAAAAACTAAGTACTAGCCTGCTGTTACACACTCCAGGCACACATCAAAGTGAAGAGCTGCCAGTTAACTGAGCTAGCCTGTTCTCATTCTCTCCACATGCTAATAAAAATCAGAGCACGGTTCTGAGGGGTGCAGGGGTCAGGCCTTATCTGTTCCTAAGGCCTTCCCTCTGACTTTTCCTACCAGCTCCCGAGTTAAGAACCATTGATCCACAGCTGTGTTTCTACACCTTAGATCCAGAAATGCTTTTTAAATTTTGAGTCAAGTGTTTAAGGTCTGACAGACTCCTCCCTGAATGCTGGGCTGTCTGTGCCTTCCCTACCCAAAAAAAGAAAGAAAAGGTAAAACAAAAAACAAAACAAAACTCGAGCAAAACAAAATCAAATTTAATGGTCTTAAATGCAAAAGTAAAAACAAACAAAAAACACAAAAAAGCAAAAGAAAATTAACAGAACAGAACCCCAAACGTCAAGGCAGTTATGAAGAGAACTTTGAGGGTTAATTCTTAAAACTACAAATCAAAGGTTTTTGTTAATAGATAACTGGCAAGAAGTACTTTTCTGCTGAGTGTCCATACAAAAGCAAAATTTCAAAACAAAATCTAAGATTGGAAAAAGTCTAGTGCTCACAAGGAGGGATGCGAGAAATACAATGCTCAAATGTTTCTGTGTCATTAAAAACAGAGTTATCATTGTGCATTCAAGATAGATTAAATGGTCTTGGAAACTCGAGAGGTTGCATGAACAACAGTATTCGATGTAAGGGCACCATGCATGCAATGTGTGGACAGACACTCAGGATGTCAGAGGAGTGGGACATCTTCAGGCATGCCTGGAGCTCAGGTCTGACTCTGGAATATACTGGAGCTGCCCTGAAACTCTTTGGTCCGTTCTCATTGGTGCCTGGGCTTATAAAACACCTTTGTGTCCTCTGGAGGGCCTGGCCAAGCCCAACATGTGGAACCCATCATCCTCCCCGGGGAGGGTCCATAGAGTATGGGCCCTGCTGCTGCTGCTCCCAACACCATAGAGCCAGGATTGAATGGGCAGGAGGCAGCAGTGGATCCTGCTGGGGAGGGCAAATTTTCTGTCAACTAAAGCAGAAATTGCTTAAAATGGTGAGGCAGTTGAGAAAACACACTCTCCATCTGTCTAACATCTTTAGGTTAAGAACTAAAACTAAGAAGAAGAAGAAAAAAAGATTTTTGTCTTTTTAAAAATGTGGTCTGTGGAGACATCAAATGAAACAGGTGTTAGACAGTCTCAGAAGTTAAAGCATGCTTCAGTTCCACCACCATCCAGAGGGACTGGTTAGTCAATGCAGTCTATTTAGGTTTCGGTTTAATATATACTTTAAAGGAAATAACTTAAGGAACTTAAAATTGGTCTAACATTTGTGGGACTTCAAGCATTTGAACATGTTGGTTGCATCCCAGAGTATAAAAACCTTTTGCACTTCTCATTTAGACTAAGACAAACACTTGTGAAAATTGGCGCAAAATGAGTTGTACACTAACAAAAAAGTTTCAACTTCTTCACTCTTAATTATCTATTCCGTACAAAAAAAGAAAAAAAGAAAAGAAAAAAGAAAAGCATGAGCGAGTTATTTGTGGGACTTGTTGGTTTTGAAGGAAACCTGTAAAATTTTGTCCCCCAGGCGGTAGCCGTTCAGACTTGCTATGGCCATTGCAGCTTCTTCATAGTTTGTCATGGTCACAAAACCAAACCCTTTGCACTTGTTGGTGTTGAAATCACGAATCACTTTCACATTGGTGACTGCACCAAAAGGGCCAAACATCTGCCAGAGGATCCCCTCATCAGCGTCTTGCCCAAGGTTGTAGATGAAGATGCACCAGCCCGAGGAAGCATTGCCGGGGACATTGACACCAGAAATCCCACTCATGTGATCTACACCCATAGGGGAGAACCTAGCAAACAGAGAGCACACGTTCAGGTCAAGGTTAAGGCCGGTAGTGTATCAGCACAGGATGGGTAAGAGGGAGGAAGGATAGGCAGGCCAGGATAATGGTGCATTGATGTAAGGATACTGGGCCTCTTACTGCTCTATACAGCCAGCTCTTCCTCTATGTTACAGATATTCAAGGCTGGGGTACCATGTGAGTCAAAATGACTTAAAAATGTATTAGCTGTGTAAGGTAACAATGTTCACTGTGATATTTTTTCTTTTATTATCTTCTTGTCCCATCTCTCAGACCCTGCCTTCTTCCCAAATAGCTCCTTCTACTTTCATATAGTTCATCTGAATATGTGCACATAAGAGAAAACATACATTGTCTGCATATTTGGGTAACTCTTGAAAGCAATCTAGCAAAACAGTGGTGGGGTAGGACCTGTTCTGTTACTGTCTGACTCTGAGGTACTGACAGCAGCAGCACCACCTCTTCTCCTGCTATGTGTGCAGCATATGTGGGGTACCTTTAGTTGTTTCTGAGACTTTCCCCATTTTACTTTAGCTTTTGTGGTGCTGGGGAAGGAACTGAAGGTGGGCACTGACCACAAGTCCAATCCCATATCCCACACTGAAATTCTGGAAGTTTCTGCCACATGCTCCAGTGCAGGGGACAACACTCTTGGTGTATACAGTAGTCCATGTAGGGGAGAGAGGACACTCCCTGCCTCCCCCCCCCCCCAGCTTAGTCCCTTTTCATTGCTTTCTTGTCCTTTGTTTTTTTCATTTTTTTTTTCTCCCCAAGATAGGGTTTCTCTGTGTAACTCCTTGTTATCCTGGAACTCAGATATGCCTCTGCCTCCTGGGTGCTGGGATTAAAGGTATATGTCACCACCTCCAGTTTTAGTTCCTTCTCATAGTGATACTTCTGCCTGAGGGGTCAAAGTCCTATAAAGGACACAATAATTCCTTTCCCCTAGCTCTGAAATGGCTCAAACCACCCTACAAGGGCCAGGTCAAGTTCCCGAAGCCTATGAACTCAGTAGACAGGAACAAAGCTAGAGGAGTATCAGTAACTTGACAAACACGAGCTTTTCCCACAGTGAAACATCCACCACCACACCCATTCACGTACCCACCTCCTCCCCTCATCTCCCCACCATGCCCTCTATTTTTCTATTTCTTTCTTTTCTTTTTTTGGTTTTTATCAAGACAGGTTTCTCTGTAGTTTTGGAGCCTGTCCTGGAACTCTGCTCTGTAGACCAGCTGGCCTCAAACTCACAGAGATCCACCTGCCTCTGAGTGCTGGGATTAAAGGCGTGCGCCACCACTGCCCACCTTGTTAATTTTGAGACAGGGTCTCACTATATGTAGATTTACTTATTTATTTATTTAATCCAGTTTTCATTTCTTTTGGGCAACAGGTACCTTACTCTACAGCTCATGCTGGCTCAGGATTCATGGTCCTCTTGCCTCAGCCTGAGTGCTAGGACAACAGGCATGTACACTATGCCTGGCCATAGTGAACTGCTAAAAAATTTGGATTAAAAACATGTAGCTGTAGTGATAAAGATTAATGAAAATAATATAAGAATAAGCTCTGTTGCCCTGTTTAGGTATTTTTTTTGGGGGGGGACACAACAAAACCCACAAACGGCCAGAGGGAAAGTTTAGGAATGTTTGAGGACATAGATAACATCTCCGGAGCACCATACAACCAAAGAATCATCACCTGCTCCAAAATGATACCAGGCTGTGGGACCCCATGGCTACTTCACTTTCAATATGGTAAAAGAAGGCTTCAGGGCTAGTTTTAATGTGGTGAGAAAGAACCAAAATACAGTATTTGTTTTGTTTTTAAAAACTGTGTGAACTGGTTTCAATAGCCAGCAGTAGGATGTTGCAGTGGTCAGATGGCCTTCTGTGATCTAGAGGCAGTCTTAATGCAGAAAGACTATGGTATTGTTGATGTGGGTGGTAGGATGGTACTCAGATACCTCTAACAAACTGAGTTGGTTTTCAATGAGAACTAGAAAATTGTACCGACTGTGGTAACAAGTCACCTAGATTTTCATGTGGCAACTACAGTAGGCCTTTTATATCTATAGGTTCTCCATATGCATTTCATTTTGTTTTTTTGTTTGTTTGTTTGGCTTTTGGTTTTTTGAAACAGGGTTTCTCTGTAGTTTTGGAGCCTGTCCTGGAACTAGCTCTTGTAGACCAGGCTGGCCTCAAGCTGAAGAGATCTGCCTGCTTCTGTCTCCAGAGTGCTGGGATTAAAGGCGTGGGCCACCACTGCCCAACTTGTTAATTTTGAGACAGGGTCTCACTATATGTAGATTTAGCTGGCCTGGAACTCACTATGTAGAACAGGCCTGGTTCGAACTCACAGAAAGCCACCTGTTCTGTTTCCTGAGTATTGGAACTAAGTGTGTGCCAGCACACATAGGGTATCCCTCCCCCCGCCCCCCTCCCCCGGCAGGGTCTAATGTAGCACAAGCTGGACTCTGACTCCCTATGTAACTAAGGATAATCCTGAACTTCAAATCCTCTTGCCTCCAAGTGATAGAATGACAGGTTTGTACTAAAACACCTAGTTTATGTGGTGCTGGAAATAGAACCCAGGGCTTCATTTATACTAGGTGAGCATTCTTCCAATCAAATGTCGTCTTTAGCATTCACATCTGCAATTCAACCAATTCTGAATCAAAAAAAGATAATTAGGTGAGGAGGGATCCTTTGCAAAACTCCCCACAATTTTCTACCTGTCTTAACCATGGACAGATTTTTGGGGCACTACTGCCTGAATAGTATAGTATACTATGGTATACTGTTTCCATGGTAATCACAGAGTATCAGGTATAAATCATGTGGAGATCTGCAGATGAGCTGAAGAGAAATGTGTATGGGATCAATGCAAACACCACTCTATTTTATATGTTGGACTTGAGCTTTGGATGATTATAAAATGTGAGATAGTGATGCGAGGGGGTGTCCTGGAACCAGTCCTCTAATGAACACCAAAAACAAATGACTATATACTGAAAACACCTAGAGGACTATTTTACTGTCTTAAGATTCTCCTGCCTCAGCATTCTTAGTCCTGGGATTTCAGATATGCATCTCTAGCCGAGCCAGAGTGTTATTCACAGGAACTGTTCTTGCTGGCTAGACTTCTTGAAGCTGAGCTTTTGGACACAAATAACCACAAATACCCATCTTCCTCATTCTCATTTCTTAAGAGATCACCCTCATCATCTCTGATAGACAAAGAATCCTGTTCTTACTGACTGCTCTTTGCCCATCTGGGCCTGTCTTCCTTTCCTTATCTCTGTCATCCAAACCCTGTTCCTCTAGCATCCTCTGGTCTTGTCCCTAAGCAGCTCTTCATGTTACTGTCTGATTATTTTTTTAAATAAAGATTTATTTATTATGTATTCAGTGTTCTGCCTGCATGTATCCCTGCAGGCCAGAAGAGGGCACCAAATCTCATTACAGACGGTTGAGAACCATGTGGTTGCTGGGAATTGAACTCAGGACCTTTGGAAGAGCAGGCAAAGCTCTTAACCACTGAGCCATCTCTCCAGCCCTGCTGTCTGATTATTTAGTTGGAACTGCTCCAGTGTCTTTAGACTCCTGGAATGGCCTGATTTCCACATGCCTCCCCAGCCTACTTTTAAACCAGAAGGAAGAGGCAGGTCAGCTTTGGAACCAGAGCCAGGCTGAGGACTCTACATGGCTATACTATGAAAATAATCTTCTCCAAGACAGCTTGTGTTAAGAAACAGCAGGATCTACTCAGCCCCAATGCTTAAAACAAAGATAAGAAATCTATAGAGTGAAGCAGAAAAAAAAAAATCTTTATCCACCTAAGGCAAGCTTTTGACACCCTGACAAAAATGAAGAAAATGGCACCTATATTTGGTTTTTTCATTGCTCCTAAGGCAGTAGTAACATTCTGACTCTCTCTCTAAGTTTCTCTGTGTAGCTCTGGCAGTCATTGAACTCACTCAGTAGATCAGGCTAGCCTTCAACTCAGAGAGTGCCTGGAATGAATGGCATGTACCACCAGGCCTGGCTCTAGGCCATTCTTATTCATTAGCTACATGGTGAGTTCTAGGCCATCTTGGCCTATATTAAACCCTGTCTAAAAAGGAAAGAAAAAAATAGACAAGGAAGTCACATGATAAAAGCTTGCCTTAAAGTCAGTGATCAAATGTATGAAACTTATATATATATATAGGTCTTGCTGAAGCACATGTTGACTGTCATCTTTTCTCACAGATACAGAAGGTTCTTTATCCTAAGTTTTAAAATATATGCATTTATCTATTTTTCTATGTGTGTGTTTTGTCTGCATGTATGTCTACACACTATGTGCGTGCCTGGTGTCCCCACAGAGCAAAAGAAGGGATTGGATTCCCTGGTACTGGAGTTACAGACAGTTGTCATACAACACCTGTGTGCTGGGAATTGAACCCACATCTTCTGGAAGAGTAGCAGTGCTCCTAACTGTTGAGCCATCTCTCCAGGTCCAAGATTAAAAAAAAAAAGGCACGCTAAGGATCGAAGGATTGCAATTCCTGCTGAACTATTCCAGTAATATGACTTCATATTACAGGAACCAAGTACTGGAGCACTACCAGAAGCCAGTGGAGTTGGTGCCACCTTTTCAACTCCGATGACAGACAAGGCCTCAGTGGATGTACAGTTGGCCCCCTGCAGCCATGGGCTATCTGTGGACATGACTCACTATAGTCTGGATATACCTGGGGAAAAAAGAATCCATATTGTCTGGGTACAGACTTGCCATTATCCCACAGTTAACACATCACAGCAACTACTTTCATAGTACTTAGACTGAACTAGGTATTAAGAGTTATCCAGTCTATAGGAGGATATGTGTAGGTGATGTGCAAAGACCTTATAGGAGAGCTGAGCAACCTTGCACTTGGTGCCTGCAGAGGACTTGGAACCCATTCTCTGACCACTGATATTAAGGGTCCATTGCAATATTTTTCTTTCCCTTGAGAAATGGTTTTGCAGTCCAAGTGGTCTTTAATTCTTGGTTCTTCTGTCTATGTCTCTCCAGTAATGGAACTGCAGGTGTGAGCCACCATGCCTAGTACAGACACACTTCTTATAAAGGTAAGGACAAAGCTAGAAAAATATGACTCTGATAGGATCAGTCTAGCATTCTCTGAGCAGTCCTCTCAACACAGGGCTATGTTTAGTTTGAAGGTGTAGTGTAATAGGCTACGAATAGCCTACCAGGATGTCAACCTCTGGACCCACCTGAATCTTTGCGCCTGGTGGTGCACAGGGCCTCCAAACCGCCTAGCAGGCGAGTGGTACAGCTGCGAGAGGAGAGCCATGTTTTTGTTCTGGTTGGGATTGGCTGCAAACTTCACTGTGATGGGCTCGGAGGAACCTGGGGGTTTATGACCATTGAAACTGGTAATTGCCTCTTCTGCTTCCGACCGTTTGTCAAACCGGATAAACGCAACCCCTCTGGATAAACCTTTTTAACAAACCAACAAAAATGGAGTTAGGGGGAAAAACTTTAAGGACAGAAAAACAAAACTGAGAAGCAAAAGTCAAGTCTATAGGCTGTGGTTCAAACCAGGCACCTACATAATGAAATAAACTGAAAACAACTCCAAATATGCAAACAAATGAATAAAGAAAACAATAACTAATCAAAGATTAAGATTTCAGACTCTCTTTCTAGCTGAAGCAATGATTCCCAGGGAGGAGCAAAGGGGTAAACTCTGCTCTGAAGAACATTCAGAAATGGGTGATGGCTGCAAAAACTGAAGAGTTTGTTAAAAACGTATCAAGGTGCCTGCCCATCTGAGTGACATCTCTGAACTGAATTTCTGAATGTGGTCTAGAAGAGAAGGCTACCCGAATCTGACTAAATATTCTCATTCACATGACCAACAAAGGCTAACCTGGATGGGAGTGATCCTTTTCTAGGCAGACATTTTTCGGTTTGAGATAGGGCTGGGCTCAAACTCACATGTTGCACTCCTACTAATATTATTTCTACCTCTCAAAGTGCTTCAATTCCAGATACGTGTCACTACACCTAGCTTATGCGTGCTAGGGAATGAACTCGATCCTTCTGCACGTCAGGCAAGCACTCTTCTAATGGCACTTTATTCCTGGTTTAGGCAAAGGCCCTTAGCACACAGTTAAAGAGTAACAATGAGGGCTGGAGAGATGGCTCAGAGGTTAAGAGCATTGCCTGCTCTTCCAAAGGTCCTGAGTTCAATTCCCAGCAACCACATGGTGGTTCACAACCATCTGTAATGGGGTCTGATGCCCTCTTCTGGCCTGCAGGCATACACACAGATAGAATACTGTATACATAATAAATAAATATTAAAAAAAAAAAAGAGTAACAATGATGGCCTAGAGTCTTCGGTGACCTGTGAATTGAGTATGCTGTCAAATGTTCTCAAGTCTCTTCCCCTATCTTGGTACTTTCCCTAATCACTTCTTAGAAGAACTCGAAATGCCATATAATTTATGTATACAGCAGCCAGGGACCTTATGGATTCTTCTGGGTTCAAAGGCAGCATTACAAACCCCAACACAAAACTTAACCCCTACTTAAAATGCATAGCACGCATGACTGATTTCAGACCCAGCAATATGCCATGTTCTGATTCTGATATTTGAGCTTATTGCTCAACACCTGAAGGAATACCTGAAGACCAACTCTTGTCAGCAGGTGTTGTCTGTATTACTCTTACACAGCAAAATTGACAGCTTGGTTGATCCTGGAAAGCTGAACCCTGACCTAACTTCAGGCCAGTATGATTCAAAGTTGTGGTTGGTTGGTACAACGCCACCTTTAGAGTGACTGTCATTCTATTTCTTAGACCTGTGACCAAGCAGAGGAAAAGCCTGTGTCCAAGAATGGCTTTATTAGTTTTATGCAACTGCTTTTAAATAAAAACCTGAAAGAAAAAGGGAATAATATTTTATGAAGGAGGTAAAAAGTTCATGTCTGATGAATTCATACTTCTGTAGATGACTTTGTGATTTGGGCTTTATTTTTAAATAAAAACAGATTTTTTTTTCTCACACAATTAATTTTATTATGGTTTCCCCTTCCTGCTCCCCTCATTCCCACCTATAACTTCATGCTCGCTTTCTCTTGTTTTAGAAAACAAATAGGGAAATAAAAACAAACAAACAGGAAAAGAACAAGTATTATGAGACAAAAAAGTTTCAAAAATAACACTGAGTTAGTTTTCAGTTGGCTGTCTACTGTGAGGCATAGGGACTGCCCTTAAGTGTGGTTTGTATACCCACTGAGACTCCATTAGAGAAAACTAATTTTTCCTTAGTGAGATGACTGCTTGGTTAGGGATGGGAGATAATGTCCACTTCCCTCTCTCAGTTCCAACATCAGCCAGCTTGGACCTGTGCAAGCTGCTACTACCTCTGTGAGTTCATATGTGCCTAAGTCTTGCTGTGTCTGGAAAGCATTGCTTCCTTGGTGTCTTCCATCTCCACTGGCTCTTACCGTGACTCTTATTCAGAAAGTTTCCTGAATTGGGCTTTATGCTAATGTTTTCAAGATTAACAACAGAGACCAAGAACTGGCACAACTTCCAGATGTGTGAACTAATCACATTCACAATTATGAATAAAGAAACAAAAACAATAATAAAAAAAAACAACCAAAAACTAGTTCTACTGACTATAGGCGTAAATATTTTTAAAAAGATTTATTTTATTTTATACATGTGAATGCTTTGCCTATGTATATGTATGTGTATCACTGTGTGCTTGGTGTCTGTGAAGGTCAAATGAAGACATCCAATATCCTGGAAATGGTAGCTATGAACTGCTATGTGGATGCTGGGAATTGAAATTGGTTCTTTGGATGAGTAGCAAGTACTCTTAACAATTAAGCCATCTCTCCAGTCCTACATGAAGATTCTTCTTTTAGTTTCTCTGTGTAATAGCCCTGGCTGTCCTGAAACTTGCTCTGTAGACCAGGCTGGCCACAAACTTACAGAAATCTGCTTCCCTCTGAGACCAAAGGTGTGAGCTACCACTGTCTGCTACATGAAGATTGTTAAAAGAAGATCCAGTTTTTCTTCTTTTTTAAAGGCAGGGAGGGTCCTACCACGCAGCCCTGAATGGCTTCAAACACTCACTGAGACCCATCTGCCTCGGCTTCCACAGTGATGGGGTTAAAAGTTTGTGCCACCATTTTTGTTTTATTTGTGTTGTTGTTTTAAACATTAATTTAGGCATTGTATGCACACTGTATGCATACACATTCAAGTAGACAACACTCAAACACATAAAATAAGAATGTATTTAAAAATAATTGTGGTGGTTTGAATGAGAACGCCCCCATAGGTTCATATATTTGAATACTTAGTCCCTAGTTGTTTAACCTATTTGGGAAGGATTAGGAGGTATGACCTTTTTCAAGGAGGGGTGTCACTGGTGGAAGGCTCTTTGCTTTGTGGTTGTGGATCACAATCTAAGCTTTCAACTGTTCCTTCCCTCTGCTATCATGAGCTCTAACCCTTTGAAATCAAAAGTCAAATTAAGTCAGAGGATAATGTGAAGAAGCTGGTTCTCTTCTTCTACTACATAGAGCCCACGGATTGAATTTATTTGTCAGACTTGTGGTCATGTACCTTCACCTACTTAGCCATCATGCCAGCCCCAAATGCTATTCCTTTAAGTACTTTATTTTTCCCCCAGTACTGGGAATGAGACCTGAGACCTTAATCATGGTATGCAGACTCTACCACTGGGCCATGGTCCCACCCTTGGTTTTCTGAACTTCAAGTGCTTTTCATCCACAGAAGTTAACACAAGTCTTCCCTTTCCATACCCTTCCCTGGGAATGTTGAGCCTCATACAGTCTCAGCAAGAGTAGCCTCTCTTTGCAGCAGAAGCCCTGGGAGAGCAAGTCATTATCTTTTTACATGGTTTCATCTGTGGAAGAAAGGGCTAGAGAAGGGAGGGGAGTCCCGCCATGTTTTTCTTGCTTAGATTGTAGTGTCCTTTGCTAAAGTGGCTGAGAACCAAAGTGAAGGCCAAGAATAAAGTGTGAAATTATCCTGAGTTCATGGCTAATTAGGGAGAGGGGGTGATATTGTGGTGTATCTCTTGGACAAGGGAAAGAGATAAAATCCCTACAAACAGATAAGGGAGCTGCCTGTAAAAGTGATGGTGGGCCCAACTATGCCAAAGAAGCAGAGGCAGAGCCTCTAGAAATAGTGGTATGTTCTTGGGAATGGGGTTCTGTTTCAGTTTCCCACACCCAGCAATGCTGGGCCACGACTGATATAGGAGTCATATACAATCTAGGGAGGAGGATCAGGGAGAGGAACCTGTGTTGGCTTGGTCACCCACTGGCCAGTGGCTCACTGTTTCTCTCAACAGGTACTTCAGGGACTACTGACAATGTTCAGTGCAAACTGGGGGTGGGAGTTCCTGCTAAGTAAATACTTAGTTTGCTGATCATCCAGAGAAAGGAGCAAAACTGTGTGAGGGAAACTAGGCCTTTCTGCCATAGACTGCTCAGAGTATAGGTATTTATACCAGGCTGTAGGTCATACTCAAGAGCTCCTGTGACATGCCAGGAATAGGTACCTGGAAAGTCTGCAGTGAGCCTGAGCTTGAGACAAAGTGAAGTCTCAAGTGCCACAACTTGCTCAAATGACTGAGCCACCCAAAGCCAAGGCACGGGGCACAAAGTCTATGGAGAACGTGAAGGGGAGAAAGTAAGAAAACAAACAAATCCACACAGGCCTTGCTCAGTCTCGGAATAGACTCCTTTCTGGTGCCAGCAAATTCCCATTCCTATTGTGGAGATAATGGGTAATTATGCCCCATTTGACTGGGAATGTTTTAGTTCCACGAAGCAGACAGTTGGGTTGGGATGCAGCATGGACATATGTTAGTGCTCAGTATTTTTATGTCCAGTATCTCCACACATAGTTTGGCGTCCAAGAGATGGTCTGGGAGGGACCCACCAAGAAGTTAGGATGGCAGAGACAAGAATTTACTACTTTCTCTGGAAAGGAGCATCACCATCATGAAGACTGAGGAAGCCCACCTGAAACAGCCAGTGGTGTGGGCTTCAGCTCACTACAAGGTGGGGTCTTGGGACTCTTAAGAAGAGACACACTGATACCATGTATTTGTAGTAAGAACTTCAAGTGACAGGTGAACAGTAATCTTTCCAACTATTCCCAGGGCAACAAAAGCTATCTGGGGGTACAGAGAAGATGCCAGAATTTTGATATTCCTCCTACAAATGCTAGCCTAATGCTGGGTGGCTTCTTCTTTTTATTTCTTTCTGAGAAAGGGTTTCACTATGTCATCCTGGCTGGCCGGACACTTGCTATATAAACCAGGCAGATCACAAACTCAGATCCACCTGCTTTTGCTTCCTGAGTGCTGGGATTAAAGATATGCACCATTAGCCCTGTCCCCCAGGACTCTTTGAATGCTGTCTCACTCCCCTAGCCAAATCAAATGAAAACTAAGGTCTTCTCATATCCAATTTGCCCCCTTTTGGAGGCTAACTAATAATATCTGTCTATCTTCCCTAGAACACCTAGTTCTAGGCTCAGAGAGAAGCCTTTGCTGCCTATCCTAGCTCCTGTCTGTACCTGTGGTCTGATCCACAAGGACCCTGGAGTTGATGATTCGCCCAAACCGAGAGAACATGTCCTCCACATCCTTCTGAGTCATGGTCCTTGGGAGCCCGCTGATGTACAAGTTGGCATCTTTGATGACCTCTGAGCTTGGGCGAGCATAGGACACCTTAAAAGCAAAACAAGTCAGAATTAGGGCTGGCATGTGGCCAAAGCATCACAGGAAGGGACCAAAACTTGGTGTTATGCAAAGCCAATGCTGTGGCATGTAATTGCACACAGGACAATCTCATGCAATAGTATTTTTCTGGGAGCTCACTACAGGCCAGCAGGGAGCTCAGACACCTTGTAGCATTTTCTCAGTTGGTCCACAGCATCTCTAACAAGCAGAACATTATTACTATTACACAAAGAAAAAGAGACCATAGGCCCACAGCAGTTGGGATTCAAGTTCATGCTGTCTGCTGAAAACAGGACCTAGATCCCCACCTGCACGGAACTTGTGATACGGCTGACAAAAGCTGAGACTCTCTTGGAAAGGCTGTATCAACCCTTGCCAACAAGGAAGGCACTACAAAAGCCCAGATAAAAATGTTGTGCTGGGGAAAGTCCAGTGATCAGCAATTGAATGCTTGGTGCTAATGCTTGTGCTAGGAGAAAAAAAAAGAACCCTAAAGGCAAGCACCCAAAGGTTTTGGGAGTTTTCCCTGGTAGAGGCACTAGACCTCAAAGACCAGGGGCAGCCTTGATCTTCAGTGAGACAGTATTGTTAGCAAGAGGCTTTTCTGCCAGTAAAGGGCAGAATGGGATCTAAAGCTGAGCCAGGAAACTGGGTACAGAGGTGTGTGTGTGTGTGTGTGTGTGAATCTAGTGCTCCAGAAATGGGTGGATGATACATGGGGAAGAAGAACTCAGTATTGAGGACACAAAACTGCTTAAATATGGCAAGGAGCTACTAACCTCACGGCTAACATCAGAACTATTGGGGAGCTGGGCAGCAGTCTTTGAGGAAATAAAGCTGTGTACAGTGTATGCTTCACTATCTGTTCTCAGGCCTTGGATGCCAAACTCCAACCTGTAGAGCAAGAGCTCTGTGAATACATGGTCACTCCATTTATCAGGGGTTAAAACACACGTGTGACTGTTCTGCTTTGGTCTACAGCCTACCCAGCTTCTCTCTTCACAGAGGCCCAAAGTGTTTATGTCTAGCATCAATCCTGCAGAATGCCCATTCATTCCTGCCAAAGAATAAGTACCCACAACTAAGAGCTTCCAACTTTACAAAAGGCCTTGGTGAAACCATCAAATTTTGGGCAGAACACTGAAAAAAGAAGGTAGCTTCCCCATCACCAGGGCTGTCAGCTCTTCTAGATTTTCCCAGGATTAGGCTAGATCAGCAGGGAGTTGCCATCTAGGACCAGTCTATCTTGCTTAGGCTGCATACAGGATCATTTTCTCAGCTTCTAATGAAGAACACAGAGATACAGGCATTCTGAAATTGTGACTGAGTGTCACCAGTAGGGCTGAGTTCAGGACGAGCACTATCTGTACTTTTCAGAGCCAAATGCTAAGGAAAACCTCAATGCTAATGTCAGACATAACCACAAGAACTACTTGTCCTTTTTAGGCACTGCAAAGTTCAAAGTCAAAACTGAGTCAAACTGAACAGCACTAGGGCATCTGGCACTGCTATGAGCACATGTACCCTTTGAGTATATGGACACCATGAGGACCCTCTGCAACACTTTTTCTTTAGTGTCAATCCAGTGCTTTCCTGTCCTCATCTTGAGAAATCTGTGAGTGGCTGAAACACACACACACACACACACACACACACACACACACACACACACACACACACACACAAAAAAAAAAAAAAAACAAAAAACTCAGATTCATATGGTTAAGCCCTAATCCTCAGGATCATAGAATGTGACCTGGTTTGCATACAAACTTAGTTAAGACAAGTCTGATATAATTGTCCTTATAAAAAGGGAAAATCTGGACCCAGGCACATCCACACAGGCACAATGTCATGCAGAGATGAAGGTAGTGAACAAGGGGATGCTTCTATAACCCAAGGAATAACATGGATTGCCAACAACTGTTAGAATTTAGAGAAGCTTATGAAGGTTCAGGGCCCCTGGAAAAAAGCCAACTCCACTAGCCTTGTTCTAAGACTTTAGAGCAGTGAACTGGTTTATGCTATTTAGGATATCTGGTCTGGGGGTACTATATAAGCAAACTTAAAACTTACCTGAGCAAGTAGAACTCTGTTAATCTACTTAATGCACAGCTCCCTTTGTCCCTATACTATATATACTACATTTACCACAGGCTCACACAAACTGATTTTATTCAATTAACTCCATGAGAGTAAAACTTAGATGATTACCATTTCTCCTTCAGCACCTAGAACAGTCAGGGGCAATAGTGGCATTCAATAAACACCTACTGAATGACTCAACCACAGTCACTGGTGATAAGAACACACATAATTTAATCACAGTACTCCAGAGATAGGGGCTGGGGATAACAAGTTCAAAGTCAGTACAAATTATATAGTGAAATCCTGACTCAAAAAAAAAACCACAACACAATGGGTGACCAAAATGTTCTATTTCCTCAGAGCTCTGTGCTGTAACTTAAGTTTCAGGCACTTATCTTCCACCAAGTGCTGGGAAAATTCTAAACTGGGGTTAAATGCCAGGTGCCAGAGCATCCAATTTCAAGCCTTGGCCTTCACCCCTCCTTCACTCTCTCTGCCACATCCTGGGAAAATCATTTCACTGTGTGTGTGTGTGTGTGTGTGTGTGTGTGTGTGTGTGTGTGTGTGTGTGTAACTGGAAAAGAAAAGGCCAGCTTCTCATACTGTATGGGGCTGTGGTGAAGACCCTGAGATACCATGTGGAAGAATCTGGCCTTCAATCATCCTGTTAAGTGTGAGTTGTGTGACTTACACACCGCTGGCAGGCCTGTAGAGCTGCACAAGCCTGATCAGTCTGTTTCCTCACTATAGTTGCCAGGCTGTCACAGAGAAAAGATGGTTAGGCATAGAGGAACAGAACCCATCACTCTGACCTCTACAACCAGAGTACAACATCAGGACCAATGAGGACACAAGAGACAATTTAGCCATGAAGAGCTGTAATCTGAGGCTGGTCCGATACAAGGTTTTTAGCTTTAGGGACAGAGTATGTCTGGCTTCTGGTTCTCTTTCAGTACAGCTGCTCTTGCTTGGTGCCCCATCTATGAATGACACACCTAGCATCTATAGGTCCTGAATCTGAAATACTCTTACCCCCTATTCTGGCTTGGTTAAGGCTTTTTCTCCAGATCAACACTGGGAATCTTGGAGGATCTCATATGGTACAGCCTGAGTGGCAGGTAGGAGCCTACTGATACAGGCTCCCTCAGTCCAACCTGGGTTGTTACATGGGATCTTGGGTTGATGTTAATATGTATCAGAGCATTTGGGACAGGCCACAAAAGTCCGGGCAATGACACAATGGGTCTTGTTTTTCATCTTTATTTTTATAATAATTTGGTCTTTTTCCTGGGTTCCTCCTGAGAAATTTCTACAACTATTTAAATAGTTTGTTAATCAGAAGCCTATGGCTTACATCTGGATTTATGCTAAAAGATGGATCAAAATGAAGGCCAAGGTATCAGTAAGACCATGTCAGTGGCTACAAGGTTGGAACTTTGAGTCAAAACAGTATCATGTCACCTTTGTGTACTGGGGCAGGTGAAGGGGGAATAAATGATGCTTATAATATGACAATAACTAAGTCAGCCCCGTATACAGAATAAGACCTCCACAGAAACTGAAGACATGATGATGCACAATGGAATACCTTTCATGGCCAAAACACTGCTCTTTTCCTTGACCCTAGGGCAGGGACATGAGTGCTCTATGTACTGTGTCTCTTCTGCTTAGTAAGTCCTGACTTTAGGCACAACATAAAAGGAACTATAAATTCTGGGAACCATTTTTAGTGGCTTAGGATCTGAAGGGGTCAAGGGGGCTCCAAAATTTCAGCCAACTGTGTTAGAACTGCAGGTGTAGTTGGAAACAGAGAATTGCATCTGCCATGAAAGGACAACCTTATTGGGAAGAGTGCTCTTAATTTGTGGGGGTTGTGGTGACTATGGGTGGCTGTTGTTAAGACAGAATTGTGAGACATCAGTTGGTATCATGCTGTGTGTGAGATGAACCCACAACCATAATGGCCTTTATCAAGCTGCATGGACATACCATCCTTGAACTCATAAGAGCAGTAGGGCAGGCGATAGAAGTCACCCAGATCTTCGCCCTGACTGGAGGTTCAGGAAAGGTTTGCTTGGTGAAGAAGAATCCTCTGAAGACAAAGAGCTCCAGAGAACATTGAGGAGCTGTTATAGGAATCTGGCAGTGCAGTGTCAAGGATGACAAGGAGTAATTCAGGCTGAGGGCCATCATGTCTGCCTAATAGGGGATCTAAGGGATGCCATGGGCAGGGGGTGAGGACTGACTTGGTATATACTCCTTTCCTACAACTTTTCATAGTGAGGCTGAAGAGGTTACCAGTCACTTTGGGATAGTTACTGAAGTATACATGGACTCTCCAAGATGCTCTAGAAGCACCAGGCCTCAGAATGACTCCTGTTCAGCATAGGAATGGATGAGGTGGGACCACACCTCTTTACCTTAATGGTTTTGGACTGGAGTCTCAAGCCATTCAGCGTGCTGATTGCTCTCTCTGCATCCTTTGCAGTCACATAGTTCACAAAGCCGTAACCCAAGCTGTGTCCTACGGAGAGAACATGACATTGGTAAACTAGCTGCCAATGAGCAATGAAGGGGAGGTACAAGGGCAAGGTCAGAAAAAGAGAAGACAACATAGCACAGCAAAATTCCAAGTGAGGTACTCTGGGGAACTACTGTTGAGATGATGGTAAACCTTGTCATCTTTGCAATTAACAAAGGTAACCTGTAATTAAAAGGTACTTTAAAAAACTGAGCCAATGAGAAGGCTCAGCCAGTAAACAGTCTGATGACTTAGGACCAATCCCTAAAACTCACACAGTAGAAGAATTGAATTAAAATATTCTCTGAAATGTGAGCTATAGTGCATGAGCATATACAAAACAGAAATATAATGTTTCTCAAAAAAGAAATAATAATGTGTTACTGACTGCATCCTGTGAAAGGCTGTCCAGCAGTCCCAAAGGTGCTGGCTACATTATGGGGCCTGACAAGAGGAGGTGATGGCTGGTGGCCAGAGCCTGTTGATTCTCTGAAATCTGAATTGCCGGAGTGTAAAGGCTTTCTGGGTTCTGGTATCATCTAGTACTGGTTCCCTTTCTTTCCTGAGTCTGGGGAAACTGGACCCAGTGAAAGGATGGGAGAAACTAAACTGAGAGAATCCTAGGCCTGTCAAGTGTTCCTGGACATAGGTTCACAACCCTGGCCAAACTCCCTCAGCTTCTCCTGGCAGCAGAGTCCACTATAACAATGTAATCAGCACACATTTGGAAATAAGCGGTGAGAGGCATGACAACTAAGGCAGCAGCAAAGGATCCCAATGTTCTCTTTGTGAAATATTTTGGACATTCAGGAACACCTACCTGTCCACCTAGGAAGGGATACAGCATGTAGGGAGAGGTCCAGGAAGATGAAGCTACTGGAGTGATAGTCAAGAAGGAGCCTTACTAAGACCTCTTACTGAGAGAGATGTGAACTTGATTCACATCTTGCTTGTTCATGCAAGCACTTTTCATTCTGTTCTGGGTTCCTGAGAGAACAGCTCTATGACAAGCCCATTAGATGCAGAGACGAGATCTCTGTTGTGAGTCTGCTGCAATCAGAACCCACGAAGTCATCCCCTTTGCTGATAGCAAGACCTGAACCAAGCAGAGAACCTAAAGCATGCTTACTATTTTTTGTTTTATTGGCACTTTTCAATACTCAATTTTAAAAATTATTTTACTGTATTTGTGTGCATGTGTATTCATGTGTGCCCACGCCACAGCAAGTATTTGGAAAATAAACACATTCCAAGAACCATTTTTTTTCCTTCCACCATGTTGGTCCCAAGTACAGAACTCAGGATGTCATGGTTAGTGGCAAGCACTTTTACCTGCTGAACTTACCAATCCAACCTCCTCAGATACTGTATTTTTTTAATATCAGTTTTAAATTTATAGAAAAACTAAACAAAGTAATAAGAGTTCCCAGCTCACCCTAAGCCTTCTCTGTCAGAAATATCTTCCATTACCATGGTATATTTTGTATAGTAAGTGAGCTTGTTCAATGTTAACTAAATATTCATTCTTGATTCCCATGTCCTTAGTTTTCAATAAGCCCCCTCATTCTCCCTTTTAAAGTTAAAAATTTCACATATGAGGCTGGAGATGGCTCAGTGGTTAAGATCACCGGCTGCTTTTCTAGAAGACTCGAGTTCAATTCCCAGCACCCACATGGCAGCTCACAACTGTCTGTAACTCCAGTTCCAGGGGATTCACCATCTTCACATAAATATAGATGTAGGCAAAACAAAACAAAACCCCAAAAACCCTAACACACTAATGCACATGAAATAAACATAAATGTGTTTTGACACCTCTCACCTATTCCCACCCCTTCAATTCCTCCCCATCCCTTTTTCCTTCTATCTATATATGCTCAGTTAAAAACAAACAAAATCCACAAACCACTAAGTCGACTTAATGCTGCACAAATGAAGTTGCCATTTAGTGGAACAAGGTAGACCCTTATCAGGAGCTGCACCCACAAAGGAAATTTACTCTCCTTTCCCCAGCAATAATCAATTGCTAATAACTTCTTAGCTAGGGATAAGACTTCATGAATATCTCCCGTTATCCCCCATCTATGCTGGGATTCAGACTGCTTTGATCTTGTGTATGTCTTGTACACAAAGACGCAACTGTGCAAAAGCAGCACAAACACTATATAAGTAATAGACCACTTTGTTTGATTTAAAGCTTTGTTCACATCCTTGAAAACTCAAGCATACTAACATTAACCAGGCATTAAACTGTGGCTATGTACTAGGTCTCAGAGATCTTAAAAACTGTTCCCTATTGCTTAAGACAACCCTTACATTCTCTTATCAAACATCAAGAAGTTGAGCCAGTACCTACCAGGAACCTTCAACCCTATCGACTTAGCATTCATGGTACCGGAGGGTATTCTGCATTGTACAACAGGAGAAAAATAATCACCAATCTAGTTGTAAACCCAGTGATCTACAATGATGACCTGCTGCAAGATATGCTGTACAACAGTGGCACAAATATCAGAGTAAACAACAACTCTTTGACTGGATTTATGACACACTCCATAAGATGGAACCCATACCCGATATTGCTTGAGTCGCCAAGAACCCAACACTGGAAAGGACGTGGGCCCAGGGAAAACCAAGTACTGTACTATTGTTCTGCTAAAGGAACATAGAAATACAATGACTCCTAATGATATTCTGCTAAATCCAGAGATCAGTGCTTCACTCAGACTTCATTGGAGAAGTTTCCTCTTGGAGTAACGAACTAACACAGAGACCAATGAATGGACAACGTACAGAATGAGAGATTTTGGAGCACTCAATCCTAGATGGGATGTCTCCACCAAACTCCTTCCCTTAGGAAGCAATTGCAGAAGAGAAGGTAGAAAGATTAAGAGCCAAAGGGGATGAAAGACTACAAGGAAGCAGGGTTCTCCAGACACAACAGGACTGATGAACATATGAACTCACGGAGACTATAGCAGCACAAACATTGCCTGTGCAGATTCAAGCCAGATTGGGGAGGAGTGTCTAGGCATTGAGAGTGGGAAGTGTATATGGGATCCCACCCCTAAGAAACAAACTATCTATATGTAACTGATACTTGCAAAGGAAAAAATTAACTTTCTCTAATGGAGTTTCACTGGGTATATTAACAACACTTCTGCGAAAAATTAACTTTCTCTAATGGAGTTTCACTGGGTATATTAACATCACTTCTGCGAAAAATTAACTTTCTCTAATGGAGTTTCACTGGTTATATTAACAACACTTCTGCGTCGGCCTCATGCTCAGGATTAGTTGGCCAACACAAAATGAACTCCTGGTCTTTTAGCAGACTTTTTGTCTCTTCGCTGTTTGGGCATTTGTCATATTGGTCTTTTGCCTGTATATTTGGATTTCCATTTTTTGTGGGCCTTTTGTGCTTGCTTGTTTTCCCTTTGTTTTTAAAAAGGAAGAGAGAGAGAGAGAGAGAGAAACGGCATAGAGTTAGGTGGGTGGGTAGGACCTGGGAGGAGTTGAGGTAGGGAAAAAAGTATAATCAAAATTAAAACAAAACAAAAAACAATCCCCCTTAAACTCTACTCCCTAAGTTCCTATCTTTCTACCCATAGATCAGTATGTCTTTCAACCCCATCAGAGAAACTTATTTGCAGTAGACGATGATCAATGTAAAGACCCATAACTGCTTGACACACACAGAAGAAGAGACTGAAATGACCAACACCTTATTGTTTGAGACAATCTCTCTCACTGCAGCTAGAGTGTACTGATTTAGATAGGCAGACCAGCTGGCCAAAGAGCTTCAGTGATCCACCTATCTCCCGCTCCCATTCCATGCCCCAACAATAAGATTACAGAGACTTTAAAAAAAAGATGTATTATATATTTATTCACTTATTTATAGTGTTCTGCCTGCATATATGCCTGCATGCCAGAAGAGGACACCAGATCTCATCATGTTTTGAGTCACCATGTAGTTTCTGGGATTTGAACTCAGGACCTCTAGAAGAGCAGCAAGTGCTCTTAACCTCTGAGCCATCCTATGTCTAGACAAAGTGAGCGGCTGCAACAGGGCTGTAGGGCTAGAACTATCATCCAGTAGTCACACTACAGAATACCACCAAGAGTGCTAAATCGGGGACATAAAAGGTCTCAGCTGCAATATATCTGGGCTACACATCTCTACTTATCTCTTCAGAGTAGCTAGGCTATTGTACCTCTAAGCAACTGCAGTTTAATGCTCCTCTACTAACCCCCTACCATGCTCAAGCAACATAGCCCATCTGATTTACCCTGACCCCAGGAATGGAGCACTTCTTTTTCTCTTGTAGGCACCACTGCTTTTGGGATTTCTTGTCTTTCCTCCCTACTCATGAGGCTGAAGCACCTGTCACTTTTACCATCAGCTCTTCTGATACAGTATTTGTGGCATAGGGGTAGTAAGACTGCAGAAGAGCTTTAGTATGGGCAGCTGAGTAGACAGCTGGTAGGAGGCTTAAAGATGAGGCAAAGGCAGTAGTCCCCAAATGACTGTTTGTGTATATCGCAATGGGATACCTATACTCTTAAGATCTTTCTTCAGCCTGGGACTCAAGACACTGCAAGTCTCATTCCTGTTGCTTCTGTTGACAAGAACCAAAGAGCCTTATAGGGTTCTGTCTTTTTTTAGAGAAAGGAGACATAAGTCTGAGAGAGGTCCGAGGACTGGGGAACGGGTAGTGGGGACAAACAAAGATTCTAGATAGGCTGTTGGGAACTTGGGTAGGAAGACTGGCTTAGAGTCAAGGTCAGGTGGCCTAGGCTCTGGAGATGCGATAAATAGTACAGGCAAGAGGGGAAGAGAATAGGAAGGGAATAGATATGGAGAATAAACAAACCATGGTTCTAAAGTCTGAGAATGTCCCAGAGGCTTGTTGTACCCCCTCCCCCTTCTAACTGCAGAAACATAATTCTGCCACCTATTTTCTGGCTGATCCAGTATTAGTATCACTTTCCAAAAAGTTAAAATGCAGATAGTACAGTTTTCAGAGTAGCTGATCTGGTGTGTCTGGTGGTCAGAGGACAGACATTGAGAATCTGCTTCACTGGAGGAACCCCCACATGGAACATCATGTGTGTCACCTTATTAAATGCTCCCTGGTACATTTGGGCCAGTATCTTGCATTTCCAAACATATTTCTCTGTTCAGATAAGAGTTACAACTGAAAAGATGATGCCTCAGCTTTTTGCCTCGCCTTGTCTTTTGTGCTTCTAGGAACAGAGAGCTGAAGGTATGCACAAGTAAGGTGAGGACTCCTGTGCAGTGTGACAAGGTGGGCACTGTGAACTCTTTCTTTAAAAAGGGACTCCAGGGAAGACTTCACTGAGAGACACAGGGTGAGGGTGACAGAGAGAAGAAATCTGGCAGTTAAGAAAGAAAATAGTAAAGGAACCAAAGGAAAGGTAAGAGGCAAAGGACAAGGAAAGTGTTTTACGGAAAATAGAAAGGTGGGCAGCAAGAAGCTCAAGATGATGGGCTCCACTTGAAATTCAGGTTAGCACAAGACCCAACATTCCAGCACGGATGGAATATGTTCCGATAGGAAGAACAATTTGCTATATAGTTCACAGTATCACAATTACTTATAGTGGATATACAACAAACAGGCTTTGAAAGAAAATTTATCTAATGGCAAATTATGCGTAATTTGAGTTTTATTTCCCACTTGTAATGTCTATTGTTTCTGTTGCTTTTTGTTGTTGCTGTTGTTTGTTTTTGAGACAGGGTCTTACTATGTAGCCTGATTCTGCCTCTAAAGTGCTAAGATTAAAGGTATGTGCCATCGCATCTGGTCAGTTTTTTCTTTTTTCTCTTTCTTTCTTTTTTTTTTTTTTTCCGAAACAGGGTTTCTCTGTGGCTTTGGAGCCTTTCCTGGAACTAGCTCTTGTAGACCAGGTTGGCCTCGAACTCACAGAGATCTGCCTGCCTCTGCCTCCCGAGTGCTGGGATTAAAGGCATGCGCTACCACTGCCCGGCCTTTTCCTTTTTTAATGAAGAGCAAAGATGAATCATGCCAACAGAAAAGAAGTTGGCAAGGTGTGGAAAGGCATTCTTGTAGAAGGAACATTGCTCAGCAGTCCTGAGAGCCAGAGTAGGCAGGCTGTAGAAATAAGCAACTCAGTCCAGGCTGAAGGTGGGTGTTGGGCACAAGCAGATGATGAAGGCTATGGATTCAATCCTGAGTACATGGCAACAAGATGACACAGAGACAGGGAGCCATGAGGGTTGAGGGCTGACTCTGATCCCTCAAGGGTCATACAAAATGGCTACAGGTTGCACAGTAAACTATGATGTCAGATAGATGGTATGAAAATACCCTGGACGTAGTGTTTGTAAATAGAAATGTCAAGAGTAAACACAGTGTCTTAAAAAAGGGGACTTATACCTGGCTGGCCAGAAACACTGGAAGCTTCCTAGTCAACAAAGTTGAACATCCTCTTCATCCTAGTCACCCTGTCCCTTTTTCTGCTGTCATTGGTGCCTAGTTGACCCATAGTAAAAAAATGTAAAATGAAATGTATCAGATTTGAAAGTGCCCACCTCAGTGCAGTATAGGTTGCTATGAAAACCCACAAGCCATGATCTTATGATAACTAGCTAGAGCCAGGGAAGGTATTCTTAAACCAACAAAGACCAGAACCTGAAGAGTTTTAGAGGAAGGGAGTAATTGGGCCACATGGAAACTGAAGAAGTCCCTTTGCTGTACTGAGGAAGTCTGGAAGAAGGCTTGGGTGGCCAGTTAAGAGGTCACAGCAATAAAGTAGATAATGGTGTCCTAGTCTAGGATGACTCTTGGGGTAAAAGGCGAACATGGAAAGTCTACAGAAACACTGAGGAGAATGAATTCTGAGACCTGGTACTTCTGAGTGGAGCTACTTAGACAGTGGTTCCATCAGCTAAGACAAAGACACAGAACGGTATGGAATACATTGGTTGTGGTGCAGAAGTGCCTGGAGCTCAGGAGAGCTGTTTGGTAAGGAGAGGCAGCAAACTAAACTCACCCTGATTATCAGCTCTGGAAAAGGAAGAGGGCCATGGAATAATCTGAACTGCAAGGCTGGGGAAAGGAGAAGTTGTGACAGACAGAGTGTGGCCTTGAGGGCAGCCAGCCAGCCAGGGGCCGAGGAGGTTTCTAGAAGGAAATACAGAGAGGGAATTTGATACTGACATCCTATACATGGGAAGACAACACACAGAGTGCTCCCATTCTCATGCCAGAATCTCATCTTTTTTGCCTCGTTCAATCACTCAGAACAATGTCTAGAGACATATATTAATGTTCATAACTCAGAAGGTGCTACCAGTTTCAAGTGGGTAGAGGCTAGGAATGATGCTCAAAATCCCTCAGTGTGTAATCAAGCTTTAGGCTGCAGCACCTAGCTCCAAATTTCAGAGTGCTAGAGGACATCAGGGAACTCAGGAAGGACTCTGGAGCCCTGGCTGGATGATCTTCAAGAAAGATGATTACTGGATGATTCCCAAGTAAAAGTACATGCTTGGATACATCATGGGTCATAAGTAGCCAGAGAGGAAAGGGGCCCAGGGAAGAGAGGAGACAGATGTTAGTTTTACTGCGAAATAGTAGGGGGCCATCTGCTCCAACTAAGGGCCAGTTGAGGGCTGGAGGAGAAAGAGCACACATAAAGGCTATGAAGGATAGGACTATCCACCATGCCAATCAGCAGGTCTGGGACTGGCCCTAGCAGCATGCCTAGCTAGAGAGATAGAAAGGACTCTATTGCTGGGGTGGGCAGGCTGAGCTCCAGCTGGGGGAAAAGGAAACATGGGACTAGGCAGAGTGAGGTCACTACATAACAGATGAACAGTGAAATTTAAGGACACAGTCCTAGAATCTGTAAGCAAAAATATTTTGACAACAGAAGTAAAATAAGGGTAGAGTGAATGTCTCAAATATGCTATTCATTGAATAGGAACGAAAGGCTGCTAGCTAAGAAGTTGCTGAGCTAAACAGGTACCTCCTCCACAACACCCAACACTGCCTATAGTTCAGAGAGAAGCCTTTTATTTGGGAACCCAACTCACTTTTTAATCCCACTTCCGCTGCCTCAAATGCTCCCAATTCCCCAAGACTAGTTCTTTCAGAACTAACCCTGCATAATCTAGGTGTTCCTACTAAATAAAGCCCATATTCCTCTGAAGTCCAGAGAAAGAAATCAGGGTGTGAGAACCAAGAGCTAGACTCCACAGCCCAGAACTGAAGATACTGCTGAGAACCCCTTCCAGCAAAACATAAGCCAGAGAAAGGGATCCAAAAGCCCTTTGGGCATTGAGTCTTATGCAGAACAAAGTCCTGAACAATCTAAAATTATTCAATCCATGTTTGGCTTTTTTGTTGTTGTAGTTTGCATGTTTTTTCGAGATAGGGTTTCTCTGTTTAACAGTCCTAGCTGTCCTGGAACTTGCCCTGTAGACCAAGCTGGCCTCAAACTCACAGAGATCCGCCTATCTCTGCCTTCTAAGTGCTGAGATTAAAAGGAATGCATCACCACTGCCTGGCTTCAATTTGTGCATGATCTAAATAAAGTTCTTTTTAGAAGGCATTAAACCAGACTTGGGATTGAAAGGGGAAAAGGGCTTTTAGTTTAAGAACTTCATCTGACGAGTGGTTTCTCTGGACAGTCATCAGACAGGCTGTACAGGGTTATACAGGAATCAGTATATTTGGGTTACTGGAAACATGTTGAAGGTTCATGAAGTAAGACAATGTAAGTACCAGATGTAATATGCACATTTTTTTGTTCACACATACTTGTAGTTTTCCATAATACAAAAAAAGTATGTTTAAAAAAAATCTTTTAAATTAGTTTCCAAGATGAATCCAGATACCTAGAAACTAGATGATAGCTGGATGCCTCAAAGTACTTGTTTCCCAGTCAGGCAAAGTAGGGGGGGGGCAGGGACTCCTAAGAACAACACTGCACCCAAAAGGGAAAGAAATGAAGCAGGACTTTGCAGCACTGAGTTCCTGAAGCCACATTCTCAGAACTATGAGGCAAATCTGAGGCTGTGACAGGAACCTGGCCTTTTACAAACACCTATGAGGTTGGTATAATCAGGACTTACAAGTATCACTGGCTACGGAATGGATGGGTGCCCAAAGGTCTGGAGTCACACTAACAGAGTGTACAAGGCTTTCAGGCATCTTGCTCCTGACTCAGAGATCTAGCTGGTGAAGGGTTCACTTATGCATGAAGGTCTGCCTTCACAGAAACAGACTTGTCAGTGCTTGGCCTAGCAGGGTCTCTTCTACACGAGGGAAGTTATCAATCTACGCAGAATTATTTGGCGCCATACAGTTTTCAGGACATTCCATTCCTTGTGCCCCATTTTTCTCCTTTCATGTCTTAGTTTGTACATGTGGATTTTGTTGTTAAGTCTTTCTACCTAGCACTGGCAGTCCTGGAATTCACTACATAAAACAGGTTGTTGTGGAAATCAGAGATCCACCTGTCTCTGTCTTCTGAGTACCGGGATTCAAGGTGTTTACCACCACACTTGGCATGTGTTCCATCACACAAAAAACCCAAGCTTTCTGGGGATCCTTACTTTCAGATTTTATCAAGATGTACTTGATTTTTAATTATGGAATCTGTGTTTACGGTGTTGGTGTTATGTGCATATGAATGTGTGTCTGTGGAAGTCAGCAGAGAGCATAAGCTCCCTTAGAGCTGGAGTTACCAATGCAGAGAACTGCCTGAAGGGGATGCAGGAACCAAACTCTGCCCTTCTGCAAGAGTGGCAAGTGCTCTTAACTGCTGAACCATCTCTCCACAGTTACTCTGTACTAAGGAAGTTATCAGCAGGGGAGCCAGTGCTTAACTGGACAGCAACCATGACCCCTTCCAGAAACCTCTCAGGCTCTTTACCTGCTACTTTATCCCGAATAAGTTTTGCAGATTCAACCTCTCCAATGCTGCTGAATAGACTCCGTAATTCCTCCTGGGTCATGTTCTGAGGGAGGTAGTTGACAATTAAATTCGTTCTCCCAATATCATCCCTGCAGTCTTCGGCCATGTGGTCTTCATAACCATTAGACATTGTATTGTTTAAAAATCTGCAAAGAAAAATAAGATCAGGTAAATTCTAAAGGTTTATCTGGGTATGTGAAGGCAAAGATAAATGACAACATTTGCACTTAAGGAATTTTCCTTTCTGCACTAGAAGATCAATTACTGGGGAGATGGTTCAGTTTGTAAAGAGCCTACTGGCACAAACATGGAGACTTGAGTTCATATTCCCAGCACCCATATAAAAGTTGGATGAGTTGGCACATACCTGTAATCCCAGTTTAGGGAGCTGGGAACATGACAGAGAGACCTGTGGAACTCTTTGGCCAGCCTAGCTGAATCAATGAGCTTCAGGTTTAGTGAGAGACCCTGTCTCAAAAAATAAGGTGGAAAGTGTGTGGTGGATACTACCATACACCTCTCCTCACCACAGCCAATGTGTTCCACAATGATCTTATTCTGTGTCTTACTAATAGTATTGCCATTTACAGAGTAGCTCTTCTTAGTAGCACCAGGTCTCAGAGAATGAGAACAAGAAACATTTTTCACATGTTCAAGCATTTGAATACTTGGTTCCCAGATATGGTACTGTGTGGAACCTTTAGGAGGTGAAGCTTTGCTGGAGGAAGCCGCTGAGGTAGGCTTTGCATTTGCATTTACTCTTGCCGCATATCCACTTTGTTCTCTGTGCTTTCTGAGTATTGATGAAGATGTGATTTCACACCTTACTACCCCTGGCTGCCTGCTGCCACATCTCCTTCACCATGAGAATCTCTCTCTGGAACTGTAAGCTCAAATAAACTTCCTTCTGTAAGCTATCTCTGGTCATGGCATTTTAATACAATGTGATAGAATTCACTCTCTATTGACCTCTAGCCTCCACATAAACTTGTAACCCCATACACATGTGTAATTACCCATATGAACACACACCATATCTATCCTGTACCCATACAAAGAGATCAGCTGTGGTTACAAGCAGCTGCTTTATTAATAATGACCTAAAAAGAAATGAGCTACTGTCTTAGTTAAGGTTTCTATTGCTGTGAAGAGACACTATGACCATGGCAACTCTTATAAAGGACAATGTTTAATTTGTACTGGCTTACAGGTCAGAGGTTTAGTATGTTATCATCATGGTGGGAAGTATGATAGCATGAAGGCAGACATGACACTAACAGAAGGAGCTGAGAGTTCTACATTTTGATCCACAGGCAGCAGAAGACTGTGCCATACTGGGCATAGCTTGAGCATATGAGACCTCAAAGCCTGACTCCACAGTGACACACTTCCTCTAACAAGGTCACACATACTCCAACAAGACCACACCTCCTAATAGTGCCGCTACCTATGGGCCAAGCATTCAAACATGTGAGTCTATGGGGGCCATACCTACTCAAACCACCACAACTATTAAGCCACAAAAAGACAAGGAGAAACTTTCATTTTCTAACACTGACCTATGCCCCCAGCCTTAATTTTTCTATCTTATTTTTATCTGCTGTTGGAAAGCAAACCCACAATCTTGCGATTAACAGGCATTATTCTACCACTGAGCTAACCTCCCAAATTTCCTAGTCCTTATTTTATTTAAAAACAATTATTTGTGGAGTAGGGGAAGGCTCTGGGATCAAACCTAGGACCTTGAGCATGCTAGGTAAGCACTCTGACACTAAGTTACATCCCTCTCAGCCCAGTAAGCAAGAACTTTAAACGTGTATTATTAAGTTAAAGAAAAGTCTGAAATACCATACTGTATGATTCCAATTGTATGATAGAAAAGGCAAAACTGTGAGACTAGTACCTGGTACGGTAGCCCATGTCTATAATCTCGACACTTGAGAAGGCAGAATTTCAAGGCTATCCTTGGCTACACATTAAGTTGAAGACTATCATAAGATATAAGATCTCAACAATAAAAACACCCCCCCCACCAAAACAAACAAAAATAGGGCCTGCAGAGATGGCTCATAACTTTCTGTTCTTAAACAGGATCCAAGTTTGGTTCCCACACCCACATGGTAGCTCACAATAATCTGTAACTCCAGCTTCGGGAGACCTGACTTCTTTTAACCTCTGTGAGCAGCACATGCGAGTGCACCACACACACTCACATACATTAACTGCAACAAAAGTATCTCTGTGGATAACAGAGAAAAGGTTGTTGGGGAAGGATATAAAAATATGGCTTATTTTTTGAAAATGTATTGTTTTATTTTGTGTGTATTGGTGTTTTGCCTACATGTATGTCTGTGTGAGGGTGTCAGATCTTGGAGTTACAGACAGTTGTGAGTTGCCATGAGGATGCTGGGAATTGAACCCAGGTCCTCTGGAAGAGCAGGTAGTGCTCTTAACTGCTGAAGCATCTCTCCATCCCTCAAAATTTACTTTTATTGTATGTATGTGTGTTCCGTCTGCTTATATATAAGTGCACTTCATGTGCTTTCTGTCTGTCGAAGCCAGAAGAGGGCATTAAGTCCCCTGAAACTGGAGTTATTGATGGCTGCAAACTATCACGTGGGTGTTAGGAACCAAAACCTGGGTCCTCTAGAAGAGAATGGCTGAGCCATCTCTAGCCTAAAATTACATTTATTTTGTGTTTGCACATATGCACATATGTACAAGAGCATGGATTTCAGAGGACAACCTGTAAAAGTCAGTTCTCCCTTTGAACTCAGGTCATCAATTAGACTTAACAGTAATCACCTTTACACCACCTGAGCCATCTTACCAGCTCCTCACTAGCATCTTTATAATCTTTTTATAAAACTAAAATTACCCTACAAAATAATTCTATTAGCACAAAATAACAATTCCAAGTTCAACCATGTTCACCAACAGTGCCTTTTCTTTTCTTTTTGAAATGCAGTCTCACTTTTAAGCCAGGCTGGCTGGCCTGGAATGAACTATGTAGCTCAGAATGGCCTCAAACATCAAGATTCTCCTGCTTCAGCTTCCCAAGCACTTGGATTACAGGTTTGAGCTGTCACATTTGGATAAGAGGATACGTGTGTGTGGATGACAGAAGTCTCATGTAGCCTTAGATGACCCACAATTCACTATGTAGCTGAGACTAGACTTAAACTTCTGATCCTCCTATCTCTTTCCAAAGTGCTAGGATTATAGGTATGTTGCCACCTGGCCTGGCTCAGTAAGAACCTTTGAAGAGTCCTGGGGACGTAGCTCAGTAACAGAACACGCACAAAACCTTGAGTTCTATCCCTAGTGGGTAAGCATGACTATCTACAAACATGGCTTTAAAGAACCATATAAAGAAACCCAAATGCCATCCCAGTAAAACAGCTCAAGCTCCTAAGAGAAAAAAGTCTGTGTGTATCAAGAGCTTTCCACTCCTGCCTTTTCCTATCCCCTGTGGAGTACAGCTGGATAACAAGGAACCTATGATGTGTATCTCTGCAACCCAACTTTGCAGAGTGAGGGGAGAGGGGAGAAAAGGGAAGGGAAAAAGGGGAGAGATCACAGTTGCAGTCTCTGGAAAATCCACTTTCAGAGGCAAACAGCCCAGGATACCTTGGGAGCAACATCTGCATAGATGTAGCTAACAGTATCAAGATCACTCCTTTGAAAACACAGCCCACACCTGGTTTACTCAGACATTGTGGTGCAGTGGTCTAATCTAGGAGGCCCTTCGACCTTGCTTCTAAATTCCTAGCCAACACTTCACGTATGCTCACCTGTCTGAAGGTCTCAGTGGGCAGTCCAACCCTTCCTCCAAAAGTGTAGCTCTACATTAGTTGAAAATTCAGCACCCAAAGATATAATAAGCCTTTGCCTATCTTTAAAAACACCTTTGCAGAGGTTGGGTGTGGGTACACACCTGTAATTCCAGTACTTAAGCAGTAGAGGCAATAGGATCAGGAATTTAAGGCTGTGTAGCAAGTTCAAGGCCAGTCTGGGCTGTATTTAACTTTATTTCAAAAGAAAAAAAAAAAGCTTTTCAGATCTAAGTAGCAGAACACGTGCCTAGTACACAGGAGGCAGTAGGTTCCATGTCTAGCACCTTAAGAAAAAAAGAGGGCTTTGCTAGAGACTATATAAAACTGAACACAACTCTCACACAGACATTTTTTTCTTACTCTTTGAATCACTTAGAGAAGGGGAATTAATGAGGCCCAGTTCCAAGAAGTGTTCAGGTCCGCACTCTCCTAACTCAACCATGTAAATAGTAAAAACTCCTCAGTGTTTGTTACTCACTTAAAGCTATGCAAGTTTCTTCCTCTCTATAAGTTATGTTAACATCAAAAAAAGAGAAGCCTAGCAAACCAAGTATAAAATTAAAAAGCTTTATGGCAAAAATCACAAGAAACAAAGACAAGCAGTAAGAGACTGGAAAAATGCATTTGCTATGTATCATTTTGATCAGTGATTGTCATGCTAGGAAATTCACCCATCAGGGGACAGGATGTGATGATGTGCAGGCATTCTTGGTTAGCACCAGTGTGTACTTGCCCACACACTATCAGTGTCTAGTGAGCAGATTCCAGGATGCTGTTAATTAAATACTCTGCAAGGCACAGGATGATGTCAACAACCAAGATGTACCTAGCCTAAAATGTCAACATTGCTAAGGCTAAGTTGATTCAATGCACCTACAAATTAATAATTAAAATCTAACACATTATCAACAGAAAGGCAGAAAATCATATAAATTACAACTTCATGATGACAGCCATTCAGAGATGAGAAACTCATGAAAAAAAGCTCAATCTCATGAATAACAGAAAAAAATGCAAATAAGGCTGGGGAAGTTAATTCAGCTGGAAGAGCACTTGCCTAGCATGTACTAAGTCCTGGCCTAACCGTGACACCATGCAAGTTGGCAATAGCACATTGATATCATTCTGGCATCTGGGAGGTAGAAGCATTACCATGTTCACTTTCAGTTTGGAATCATCTGGGACAATGGTTCCCAATCTTCCTAATACTGTGACCCTTTAATACAGTTCCTCATGTAGTGACATCCAACCATAAAATTATTTTCGTTGCTGTTATAAATATCTGATATGTGACCCCTGTGAAAGGGTCGTTTGTTCCCCCCAAAGGGGTTGTGACCCACAGGTTGAGAACCACTGGTTTAGCCTAATATGAGACATCCCTCCATCTCCACCAAAAAGTCAGCAGGATGGAATGACAGACTATTTTTACTGGTCATATAGGATGGATAAAAGCCTTTAAGTAGGGAGAAGAGACTGACATGTACATAAGACAGCACCACCTTTTTGGAGAAGTTTAGAGCTCCTACCAATCCCAAAACTCAGGACATGTAAAAGCAACCCCCAAAACAGAACATAGGAATCTGTCTTGCAGCAATGACCACACAGATGCAGGTTAGTAATCTGAAGACACATACTATCCCCTTGCTTGTAAAATTGTGGTCAATTTGCTAAACTGTCTGTGGTTATGAGAGTTTTAAATAGATAATTTAGCTCAAAACAAACAAATGAACAAAAGCATCTGCTGAAGATGAGAGCACAGAGGTTAATGCTAATAAATTAGTATGTGTTGGGCCAGTGGTGGCACATGCCTTTAATCCCAGGAAGGCAGAGGCAGGCGAATCTCTGAATTTGAGGTCAGCCTTATCTATAGAGCCAGTTCCAGGACAGGCAGGACTGGCTACACAGAGAAACCCTGCCTTGAAAAAACAAAACAAAAAATTAATATGCATGTTCAAATTTGAAGATGACATTCAAAACATTTCTTTTTCCTTCCCCTTTTATTTCCTTTTTTCTCTTTCTCTTCCCTCCCCTACTCCTCCTTCCTTTTCACAGTGCTGGCGATCGAATCTACTGTCTTGCATACACTAGGCCAGTGGTTTACCACTGAGTTACATCCCAAGCCTTTCTTCTCTTCACCCCTTCTCTAAAGGTTATGCATCTACTCTTCTCCTTTATTCATTCTGCTTTTATAGCTAATGAACTGACAGTGATTACCTTCTTACAAGACAAGCACAGCTCATCACCTTTTATAAAGTTTTACTAGAACATAATCATTTTCTTTGTGCTATCTACTGTCTAAGGTTGATTTTTTTTTTTAAACTATAAGACAAGAGTTGAGTAGTAGCAAACTAGTAATAAACACATGGCCCATAGAGCCTAAAAGATTCGCCATCTGGCTTTTTGCAGAAAAAAAAATACTACCATTATTTCCTTCCTTCCTCCTCCCCCTCCTTTATCCATTCTGAAGTTTCCAAAGATCCTTCACAGGGTTTCCCTATGTAGCTCAGGCCAGTAACAAATTAGGAACAATTAGCTCAGTGCTTGCCTCACATGTGTGGTGAAAACCCTGGGTTTGATTCCTAAAATTGCTGGTAGTCAAATTCCATGTAGTCCAGGTTGAATTCAAACCTGAGATTCTTGTTTCTGTCTCAGTTTCTCCCAAGTGCTGGGATTATGGCATGTGCCACCATGACAGTCTTTTTTTTTTTTTTTAATTTTTATTTTATGAGACTGGGGTTTTGCCATGGGTGTTGGGTCCCCTGGAACTGAAGTCACAGACATCTGTGAGCTGCCATGTGGGTGCTGGGAATTGAACCTTGTGGAAAAGCAGTCAGTGCTCTTAACCGCCGAGCCATCTCTCCAGCCTTGTCAGTCTTTTTTTTTTTTTTTTTTTTAATGAATATAAACATTTTTTAACGTTGGGCTAGACAAAGATTTTAGATATACCACCAAAAGCTGTTTTCATTAAAAAATGAATAGATGTCATCAAAATGTAATACTGATGCTCTGCAAGACAATGCTGGAAAAACTAATGCCCCAACACTGAGGAAAGTATTTGCAAAGGA
>JAQHUG010000433.1:287847-301392 GCA_028555095.1 Dicrostonyx torquatus | reverse complement strand
GAGGCCAGCCTGGCCCACAGAGTTCTAGGCCAACCAGGGTTACACAGTGAGACCCTTTAAATCAAAACAAAACAACAAGCCTCAAATAGTGGGACTAGGATGTAGCTCAGTTAGTAGAATTCTTACCTAGCATGCATTAGGCCCTGGGTTCCATCCCCAGCACCACATGCAAGCGATGGTGGACAACTATAATCCCAGAACTTGGGAGGTAGAGGCAACGGTTCAGAAATTCATAATCATCTTCAGATATACAGCAAGTGTGAAAGCCAACCTGAGCTATTCAGACCTTTCTCAAAACAAAACAAAACCTTTCTTCAAACAATCTTACAAAAGATGAGTAAAATTTTCTATGATGCAAATTAAAAACTAAAATTAAAATTTAAACAAGAACCTAACACACTGCTCCACAGCATGGTCACAGACAGCCAGGGCTGAGCATCTCTTGGAGGTCAAGTCTGTAACCAACAAGCAACAATGGAGCCAGTTTCATGGTGTATTAGAAGCTAGCTACTGCTCAATCTTCCAGTATGCCTCCCTTGACACTTACAAAATCTGTGTGGACCAACCTGGGTACAACTGGTCCTATGCCCACAAGCTCTAACCATAACAGGTCTTGTGACTATCCAATTATTAATGACCACTATCAAGCCACTGCCACTTCCTGCTACCTCTAAGTCAATTCCTTTCACTTCCAGGCTTTTCCTGTCATCACCACTAAAGCTCAGAGGTCACACTATTTTTATTTTGCTAATGGTCAGTCAGGCTGTTAATAAGTGACAAGGCTTGGCCTTGAGTTGTCACTACATAGTGATGCTTCACCATGAATCCTAATACCTTTGTGATGGTGCCCTATTGAATTTTCCAGCTGGTTGTCCCCAACCTGGCTTTGCTCTATGCAGGGCAACAGGTTGCTTTATTTTTCAATTCTTCTCCACTACCAACAGAGCCTTTATTAGTTATTACTCAATTACTCAATTACTGTGACTTAAAATTATTTACTTTTCACCAATAAAGAGTGAGATACTGGCTGGGAAGATGGTTCAATGGGTGAATGCTGCCGGAGCTCCTTCTGCTCCTTCAGCCAATAGCCTTTAAGATACCAGCCCACTTGGGCGTGGCCTCTTGCTTTTTAAAAGCAGGGGAAGCCTGCTGCTAGCCAGCCAGCTTCCCCTCTCCTCCCTCTCACTTCCAGCTACTAGACTCTGTTCCTGTTAACACAGAGGGCTGTTGTACTTTTCAAACTGTCTTATATTTGTGTTGTGTGACATCCACCATGGTGTTCCCATCAGCAGCACATGTACTGCATGTGTGGGAAAGCAATGTAGATACTTTATGTATGACATAAAAACATACATGGGTGGTGGTATCAGTGCAGCTAGTATCCATGAGGCATACATTGAGAGCCAAACTTTTCAATGGTAGGGCAAGCCTTTGTAAAGGACAAATGCTAGATTGAAGACAGTCAAAACTCTTCATCAGGCCTGACCAACACTACTACCACTTCTTCTAATGAGGCTTATACTCAAATATTCTATTTTAAAATTTTGTCTTATGTGTTTTGCCTGCATATGTCTGTGTATTGGTGCCCACAGAGGTCAAAAGAAGGTGTCAGATCCCCTGGAACTGGAGGTACAGTATTTGTGAGTCACCATGTAGGTGCTGGGAACAGAACCCAAGTCCTTTGCAAAAGCAGCAAGTGTTCTAACTACCAAGCCTTCTCTCCAGTCCCTTAATTATTTCCGTGCTCTTTTCTAAATATAAAACTCTTGAATGTTCAAGGTGGGTGGTGGGGGTGGGGAACAAATCACCCAGGAAATGCTTTCATTCTAGAAAAAACTGAAGGTGCCACTTGACCCCATTACAACTGCTACCCATTGAGCAGTAGCAGGTAGATGGGGCACATAGAGAACTTTAATGGTCCCTGTCAACAGTCAAGAAGGGGAAGGCCACTTGGCTGGGGCAGCCCTAGTCAGTAAGTTCACAGCAGGTCATGTGCAGAAAGCTGGCTGCCCAGTCCAAGTGCTCTACAGCCCTAGGGACTTGGCCAGCTCCAGAGTCCTGCTAAAAGTTCCAGAGACTTGAAGCTGGTGAAGCTCTTGCACAGGCATATACATCAACACATTAAAGCACGAAAGCCCATGGCTCCACTTCACTTCCAAAATGAATCTGTCAGCAACACCCGAAAGACAGTGGGGGTTAGTCACTTCATTTTCTCACTGTGGATGTTACCAACTGCTACACAACATCTGTCAGCTGATAAGTTTGGGTACCCTTACTCCTGAAACCAAGGTATGTAATTTCCCAGCCTGTTTCCTGTCTCACTCTTATCCTAACTTTTCCCTCACCTTGACTTACTTCCTGCATTAGAACTACTACACCTCTCCTCCAATTCACCTTTCTATTCCTTCTACCAAATGCAACTGCAAGTTCTGCCTGAGCAACACCTGAACACATCTCTAACTCTCCCTCCTTTCTCAATCAGGGCCCTGTCCCCTCTAGCCTAGCCCAACTTCTAAACATGTGTCTAAACACAATTTAACCTTTCCCTTTAAATGACTCCTTTTCCACTGTATCCAGGCCTCTGTCCATGGTGACATGAGCCTTGCCACCAAGTTGCTATGCACTATTCTCCTGTCAATCTTTCCTCTGGTATAAAGGTTTCTTTGATGTGTGGCTGAATCCAGTCACTTCAGAGCTCCCCATTAACTCTTTTTTCTCCAGGCATGGGTAGAATGCCAACCATGTGTCAGCACAGAAACACAAAACAGAAGCAATCCCAATCTCAACAGATCAGGATATTAGCTCTCGTACTAGTTGCTCCTATTCTCTCCCCAATCAATCTTCTGGAACCCCGACAAGGCCCAGAAACCTGCTACCACCTAAGCCCAGCATAATTTTCTAGTTTTATCTCTACGCTGACCCTCCTGACTGACTCTCTTGGTGTGGCTTAACTGGTACACTCATGCCTGGTAGCTTCTTGATGCCTTCCTTTCCTCTTACTGTGGCCATTTGCTGATTCTGGATAGCCCTCTGTTTCTTTTATTGTAATATGCGTGAACGAAAACAACTCTCAGTAACCGATAATCATTCCATTCAATATACTGTATGTAAAAACTAACTCTTTTTTTATGTCTCATACATTGAGTACTCTTCTCAAATCAGACTGAAATTCATTTTGAGACAGTTTCAGTGTAGTCTAGGCTAGCCTCAACCTCCATAGATAGCCAATATGTTCCCATAATACCTGAGCAGTGGGATTATGGGCATGAGACACTATTCCTGGTTTATGTGGTGCTGGGCATTAAAATTAGGTTTCATGAGTATAAGGCAAGCATCCTACCAACTGACCTACACCCTCAGCTCTGTAAAGGTCATTTCTTCCCAGTAATAGAGAATAGGTCCTGGTAATTCACACCAACTTTCTTGAAGATAGAAAGGTGGGGGTTTTAAACCACTGAGAACTGAAATAAGTACCCCCATGTGTGGACATGAATATTCTGTCACCATCCTATTTCCTATATTCTGCTTCAGTCATGTGCTTGCTCTCGTCTCCAGTTATACATTAAAGTGCTTTCTCTTCTCAGGTTCTCTGTGGCCACTCATTTTTGTGGCACTCAAGGGTTGGGTAGGGTCAGCTACCACTGCTCTTTCTCATGTCTAAATTCCAAGCATGGGACTTTTGACCCTCTAATTGTGTTTCAATGTTCCCTGTCGCTACAGCTGATATTCTGGGTCATATTAGCAGTACTTTTAAATTGAAGGAAAGTCCCTAACTGGTTTTGACTGCGAGTCAGCTCCTCCTGTGCAAATGTGATTCCCTCTGTCAATTAACATGGATCTGGATAGGGTCCTCATAATAGCCGAGCTCTCTTCCCAAAGGATCTGCTACTCACTACATTCTACTTTTCAAGAATTCCATACCTTCATGGTTTCCCAAACAAATGGATGACCTAATCTCCTCTACTCACCAAGTTTTTTTTTTTTGGTTTTTCGAGACAGGGTTTCTCTGTGGCTTTGGAGCCTGCGCTGGAACTAGCTCTTGTAGACCAGGCTGGTCTCGAACTCACAAAGATCCGCCTGCCTCTGCCTCCCGAGTACTGGGATTAAAGGCGTGCGCCACCACCGCCCGGCTGCTCACCAAGTTCTTGAAGAGCCTTTCCCACTTGGTCTTTTACCTAGCTACTTCCTTCCAGTCCTTCTGCATCAACAATTCCAGGGAACATTCTGAGGTACCCTGAGTTGAGTAATAATAGTTCCTTTTTCTGTGTTTCCACATCATTTATGTTACTAATGCTCACCAGCCAGGCTGAAATCATCTACACACAAATCATATACACCATGGTCTCTCCAGAGGCTAGCCTCTGGGCTAGAACACAGCTTGGGAAGGGATGCAAAGGCTCACTTCCCTCTTGTTGCCTAATTTCCTCAGGGCTTCTCTTAGCTGGTACCACTGTTGAACTACTGCCACCTAGGGACAAAAGGCTGGCATTGTATCTTTCACCATTCGGCATTTAACTACATTGAACACACAGAATGCGATGGGAACACAAACCAGTGAACAGTTGATTCTGGAGGTGGAGAAGCCTTGGCAGTTGGAGGCAGCTTCAAGCGATGTTTGTGCTCTGAACCAGGCCACACAATATAAGAAAGAGATCTTCTTCCAAGAAAAGAACAAATAGGGTTAGAGGTGGTGTGTGTGGAGTGTCACCCCATGCTAAGGGCTTCTGATTTAAATCTTTAGAGCTATTCAAACAGCCCAGCACAATTGTCTCCCCGCCCAAAGACTTCTAATGAGGAGAAACATGATCAGATCTGCATCTTCAAAAGTCAACTCCTGCTGGTGTGCAAAGGTAGAAAGAAGAAAAACAGTGAGTGTGGGAAGCAACTGAGTAAGCACAGGAAAAAGTATGTTCGTCCACCTTGCCCTTTCTACTATTGCCTGGTG
The DNA here is from genome assembly GCA_028555095.1 of Dicrostonyx torquatus. NCBI lineage: Eukaryota > Metazoa > Chordata > Mammalia > Rodentia > Cricetidae > Dicrostonyx > Dicrostonyx torquatus. The sequence continues at coordinate 296,447 of JAQHUG010000433.1, read as the reverse complement.
ACCTATTCCTAAACACATCCAAATTTCTTTCCCTCAAACCAGTGCTAACTGAAACAGAAACATTTCCTATTTCTTTCAGCTTCTTCATAGACCTCAGTCACAGCATTAAAATTATTTTTAGATTTGTGTTTTGTCTGTACATATATGAGAACCACATGCATGTTTGGTGCCTGCAAGGTCAGAAGGTGTCATGAGATCCCTCAGAATGGGAGTTATTGACGGTGTGTGCCATCATTCAGGTGCTAAGCACTGAACACATGGCTCCTCTGCAAGATCAACAAGTGCTCTTGTCTGCCGAGCCATCATCTCTCTAGCCCCACAGCATTTTAAAAACCAGATCGCAGCAGTTTTGTATACACATGTTCAGCGGCAATCCATTGGGTTAGCTTGGACCTGCGCTCAAATCCTGCACTGGCCACTTCAATGCATGAGACTATCCCAAGCTTCACTTTCTTCTCTAAAATGGACATTGTAACACCTAGCTTAGGGGTTGGAGACCCCTAAGTATTAACACATGGAACACTGCTGATAAATTCGAGTGATTATTTGTAACATCATGTATTCCACGGGTGGCATGCACAACACTGAAGTTTTCCTCACATATTTATATCTGCACAATACTTTCACCCTGCTATTCTGCAGGTAACTCAACACGGCTTACTAAAAATCTTAAGAGCTTCCCACAGAATATCAGAATCAGGGCTGGGAGAACTTTCCAGAAAGATTATTTAAGGATTTCTCACCTCTCTCTGTGTGTTTTTGGTGGTGGGGAGAGTGAGGAAGACCCCAGCAACACTTGAATTTATTTTTGGTTCTTACAACTGGGAAAAGTGGGAAGCAAAGATGCTAATATACCTAGTGGGCAGAGAAGCCAGGCATGCCATCCAACATCCTACAATGCACAGGGCAGCCAGGCCCCCACAAGCAACCATTATCTGACCTTAACTGTCTGTAGCAAGGAGGTTAGAAAAGCTTTATCATCCGATCTTGCCCCCTTCTAGAGCCCTGGCCATCGGTAACCCACATGAACACTTTCGACAATGGAAGCTCTGTCCAATGAAAAAAAGTTCTTCCAGTTGTCCTGCACACGGTAGGTGTCAAAACGCATTTTGACAGGCTTTAGCAGAAGAAGACAACAGAAGAGGAAGACTCTCCTTCACTCCCCATTGTTCAACTGCGTGCTACTATATTTTCACTATTTATTCATTATTTTACAAATGCAAACGTCCCGAGCACAGCTTTGTTAGAGATGGCGATCAAATTTTTTCCTTTTATTTTCTAGGGCTTCCATACATACAGAAGAAAGGTCTGCACACTTCTAAACGGACCTCACGATCCGTCGCGCTGTATCCTGAAAATCGGTCACAAAAGAAATTTGTGGGATTTCCCGAGGGAGCGAGTCCGTGGGCCGTGACCTCTGGGCGCCCAAGGCCCTCGCACCTCTCTTCCGCCCCCGGATCACCGGGCTTCCGAGACTGACTATGCAGGGCCCCCCGAAGCCTCGGAGCCCGGCCCCCCAAAGCGCGTGCCCACGCCGTGTCCTTCTCCCGCCTCTCTCGCGGGAGCCCAGAGAGAAATCTGGACCGGGGGAGGCTTGTCGCCGACCAGGATCAAACCGAGTCGGTTTCCCTTCGCCTAGCCACGACCTACACGCACGTCTCCGTACCCAGGCCTGGCAAGGCCTGGGGCCTTCGGCCGGTGCAGGCCCGGCGGGAGCCCGCGGGGCTAGGCGAGCTCAGGCCCTAGCGCGGCCTACTCTTTCGAAAGTCGTCGGAGCCATCCGGCCTCACCTGAACAAGGGCGGGAAGGCCCGGGGCTCTGCTCCGGGGCGGGCGGCGCGGCGATAACGGCTCCGCACGGCCTCGGTAGCGGTGGTGGTGGCGGCAGAGCGGCTACGGCAGCGGCGACGGCGGCGGCTCCTCCTCAGCGCGCACGACCCGCTCCCTGGCCCCGCGGCCAGACACGCCCCCTTCTCAGCGCGCTCGTCTATTGGTCAGAGTCTTCGAAGAGGCAGCGCTCATTGGTTGGCATGGCTGTCGCGGTACGCTGGTGCGTGCGGCGGAGGCAGGACTTCCTGTCGGCGCCGCCTGCGAAGGGCTAAAGCGGCCGGTGGAGACGCGGAGTGGCTAACGCTGGCCTTGGAGGGGTCTAGCTGGGGCTTGACCAGCTGCACACGCCGATTGGGCGCGGAGGCCGAGGGGTGGCTCTCTTTGTACCACGCACACCATGTGGCCCGCACCTGACGGGCTGTGCAAAGTAAGAAGTGTGGTCATCGGGAGCCCAGGCTAGGAGTTAGGATCACTAGTTCGAATCCTGATCCCGACCGACGTTTCCGCTGTGCCTGCAGTTAGCACCAGCTGACGTCACTACGCCTGGCTTCAGTTTTCTTATCTAGTGAAGTGAATTAAGGGATGTGGTTAGCATGGCATTTCCAGAGTCTAACGCTGAAATTTTTGGTTTTAAGATTTTTTTTTGGGGGGGGTGCTTTTCTGCCTGTGCATCACATGCTTGCAGTGCTTACGGAGGTCGTAAAAGAATGTCCTATGCTCTGGAACTGGAGTTACAGGCTATTGTTAGTTGCCATGGGGGTGCTGGGAACCGAACCCAGGTCCTCTGGAAGAGCAGCCAGTGCTCTTAATTACTGACTTACCTTTCCAGCCCCTCTTCCTTTGAGATTTTAAGTGAATGTTATGTGCCAGCCAGCAAGCAGTGACAGGAAAACAACTGCCTGTCCCTTTGGGGACTGCTGTTCTGGGCTAGTGCGATCAGAAAAGTATATGAAAATTGCATGATTTAAGAAATTCTATTTCTCTGTTTTTAGCGTGTTTGTTTTCTTTTAGTCAGGGTCTTTCTAAATAGAACTGGCTTGGAATTGTAGATCAGACTGACTTTGCCTCACAGAGATCTTCCTGCCTTTGCTTCCTGAGTGCTGGGTTTAAAGATGATATGTATGTTTTTGAGACAGAGTCTCATTTGGTCCAGGTTGGCCTTAAACTTTCTATGTAGCTAAGGATGTTGGTGAAATGATTCTTCTTCCATTTCTCAAGTTCTAACTTTACAGGCCTGCAGTGCCGCAACTGGTTATGTGATCTTTTAAAGATAGTTTTATGGAGTTTGAAAAAACATTATATTTTAACATATTCTGTATGTATGTGTTTATATGAACCTGCTTGTAGCAATCAAATGAAAGCTTGCAGGAGTCAGTTCTCTTCTTCAATCATGTAGGGTCTGGGGGTTGAACTCAGGTTGTCACATTCAGCAGCCAGTGTCTACCAGCTGAGCCATCTCTACAGCCCCGTGACATTCTTAACTAGCTCTGCATAGTAAACGGTTATTTTAATATTATGTATAAGTAGCAGGTTTATTAAATTATGGGCCATGTAGTTTAATGGTAAAATACTTTCGTAGCTCATCCAAAGTGGCTCACAAAAGAAAGGCTAAAAAGGATGCCGGGAGGTGGTGGTGCACACCTTTAATCCCAGCACTCAGGAGGCAGAGGCAGGCGGAACTCTGGGAGTTCAAGGCCAGCCTGGTCTACAAGAGCTAGTTCTAGGACAAGCACCAAAGCTACAGAGAAACCTCGTCTCAAAACAAAAACAAACAAACAAACAAACAAACAAACAAAAAACAAAGGTAAGGCTAAAAAGGAAAAAAGAAAAAGGACATGGATGTAACTCAGTGGTTGAGTGTTTGCCTAGCAGACACAAAGTCCTGTGTTTGATCTCCAGTACCAAATAGGGTTCAGTCCTGGCTACTTTATCCTGTAATTCAAGAACTCAGGAGATAAAGTAGAAGGATCTAAAGTTCATGGACAGGATGGAAAGGTGGCACAACTGTTAAGAACAGTTACCATTCTTGCAGAGAGCAAGGATTCAATTCGCAGCAACCACGTCTATTGACTTACAACTGCCTGTAGCTCCACTTCAAGGGATACAACACTCTCCTCTGCCCTCCAGGGATAACACACTCATATACACAAATCTACACCCAAACTCACACATCCATAGTTCAAAAATATAAATAAAACTTTTCCTTGAAAAAAGTTCACTCTTAGCTAGGCGATGGTGGTACACGCATTTAATCCAGCACTCAGGAGGCAGAAACAGGAGAATCTCTGTTGAGTTCAAGGCCAACCTGGTCTATACGGCTAGTTCCAGGACAGCTAGGTCTGTTACACAAAGAAATTCTGTCTAAGAAAAAAAAAGTTCATTCTTGACTACATAGCAAATTTCAAGACCAGCCTCAGTTACATGGGTTTATATTTTTTTTTAAAAAAAGTAAGTTATTAGTTGTATTAAAAAGGTAAAAATTAGGAGTCTGCAAGATGGCTCAACAGGATGAGGTACCACCTAAATTCAATCTCCAGAACCCACATGGAGAGAACAGACTCCTGCAAGTTGTCCTCTGACTTTCATATCCACACATGAGCATACACAGTACCTTTTATAAAATGTAAAAACCAGATATTTTAATAATTTTACTTAGCCAACTATATACAAAATATTTCAATATATAATCAAAATTAAAAGTTATGAGATGTGCTGGGCAGTGGTTTGCACACCTATAATCCCAGCACTTGGGAAGAAGGGGCAGGTGGATCTTTGTGAGTCCAAGGCCAGTCTGGTCTGAAAAGTGAGTTCTAGGACAGCCAGGGATACACAGAGAAACCTTGTCTTAAAAAAAAAAATGAGATCTTTTTCTGGGTAGTGGTGACACACACCTTTAATCCCAGCACTGTGGGGGCAGAAGCAGGCAGATCTTTGTGACATCAAGGCCAGCCTGGTCTACAGAACTAGTTCTAGGACAGCCAGGGCTATATAGAAACCCCTATCTCGGGAAAAAATTAAAAGTGTTATGAGATCTTTTGCATTCTGATTTTTTTCTTCCTTTTGCTTTTGAAATTTAATGCATATTTCACATATCAAATTAGACTAATTGCATTTCAAGAACTCAGAAGTCCCACATTACCATTGGATCATGAGGTGTTATAGGAGGAAACAGAAGAGAAATCAAATGGGTTCTATATGAAGTAGTTTTTAAAGGGGTAAGAAGAAAAGTAAACTGGGAAAAAGATACAGGGAAGGTAGGGATTAAAATTCAAAGAGGGTAGCCAGGGAGATGGAATATGAAGAAGAATCAGAAGAGTTGAAAAAAATTATGTAAGCAGAGTTTTCCTGTCTCTACTGCCTGCTCCCATATAACTGGCAGTCCCTTCCCAAATAAATTGTAAATGCTCAGCCAATAGCTCAGGCTTATTACTAACTAGCTCTTACATTTTAAGTTAACTCATATTCCTTATTTATGCTCTGCCACATGGCAGTACCTTTATTAATGAGCATGGCAGTTCATCTCTTGCTATCTGCATCTGGCTAGTGACTTTGCCCTTCTCTTTCCCAGCATTATCAGTTTGGCTCACCCACTTAACCTTATTCAATTCAACCATTGGCCAGTCTGCTTGTTTATTAAACCAGTCACAGCTACAAATCTTCACAGTATACAAAGGGATTATTCCATAGCATTTCCCCCTTTTTGTTTAATTAAAAGGAAAGGTTTTAACTTTAACATAGTAAAATTATATACAACAAACACAATTATCAAGTTAGAATCAGTCATAATATCCAGTCTATTTGCACTTGTCAAAGTCATAGAAAAATACTCTATTACCTATCCTATCTTTGTGGGTCCAAATTTTATACCTAATTTGCTTTCTATCATAACTAAGGAAAACAATATTTTAACAATTTGATCTTTATTATTCTTTCAAAGACTCCAGAAGTATGAAATATTACCTAATGACAGGGACATCAGGCTGCCTGGAAAGTCACCCAGAGTTCCTGTGTAACATTGGGGCATCCAACTATGGGCTACAGAGCTAGCATATCTGACAGACTTTCCTGTGAAGCATGGAATTTCGAAGGACTGTTCTACCTTGTCTTAGCAAAGTTCGGTAGTTGCCTTTCTTGTGGTCTAGTAGCCGAGTGATTGAAGCAAGGGCAGTTTCCTTGCCCACATGGCTAGCTTTTTTCATAAAGAAAGCAAACACCATTTGGAGTTTCTTTGATGCCCATTATCTTCTGTGAAGTAAATTGGTACTGCTAGGAGTATGCATGTCTCACTCTCAAGAAAAGCCTTAGGTTATTAAACATTAAATGCCATATTCTGTAAGTCTTTGAAGTATTTGAAGACCATCTACTATCTAAATATATCTGTTTATGACATTGAAAACATCAAATATGGGCTGGAGAGATGGCTCAGTGGCTAAGAGCTTTACCTGCTCTTCCAAAGGTCCTGAGTTCAATTCCCAGCAACCACATGTGCTCACAACCATCTGTAATGAGATTTGGTGCCCTCTTCTGGCCTGCAGGGATACATGCAGGCAGAATACTGAATACATAATAAATAAATCTTTAAGAAAAAAGAAAGAAAACATCAAATATGACTGTAAGTTTGACTGTTATAAATGTCTATTAATCTGTAGTTTTAAATTCTAGCTTACATTTTTTCTCCCAAGACAGGGTTTCTCTGTGTAACAGCCCTAGCTGTCCTGGAACTAGCTCTTGTAGACCAGGCTGGCCTTGAATTCACAGAGATCTGCCTGCCTCTCCCTCCTGAGTGCTGGGATTAAAGGCATGTGCCTCCACTGCCTGGCTTAAATCTTACATTTTTAAATTAGCCACATAAATATCCTAAACAAGAACCAAAAAAAAAACACATACAACTTAACAAAATTAACTTAAGATTTGTATCAATATACAGAAATCCATACTAATGTAAAATATTTAACACTAGTAGTTGCTTTTTTTTTTTGTTTAAAAGTAGATTCAATAATCTACCCTTTTATCATTTCTGTATCTCCTTTTCTTTTCAGAAAGAGATCCTTGAATCTTATCTCCTTTGTTCAGCTTTTTTCATGACCATTACCATAACAACTTGTAACCAACCTCCTTTAAATAATATAAATATCCACAACCTGTCTTTTGGAAATGTAGGCATAGTTCTCTAGACTGCTTTCTACTGCTTGTGGCCACTTTTGTCTTTGGGGAGCCCTAAGAAAATTTAGTATTATGGTCAAATCATAACTGGAGTATTCTACAAGACTGTATCATTTCAGCCAGCAGCCTTGAAGCTGTTCTGGGTGCAGAATTCTGAGCAGACTATAACAGAGGCATTTTGAAATGCTGTATCACCTGGGTGATGGTGTTTTCATTAGTGTTTGGTCCCCTTGTTCGAAAAATATATAAACTTTTAAAAGTAACATACATATTTAATTCTATATAAATATAGAATGTGCACTGTAAAAAAAAGTCAGCCAAAGATGATTTTTTTGTTATGTGTTTGAGGAAGTAAAATATACATCACGTATCTTGTAGTTCTTTTAGATTTACTTCTTTATGTCTGCAGTCAGGATTTCAGGGGGCGTCTTCCTCGATCAAATCCAATTTTCTTTAACCCAGAATGAACGCACAGCCTCTCATTTCCTGTGGAAATAAAAGCAAAATCTCTCCCTTAAAGTAACACGTCTTTTGACTTAAATCAGTTTTCATAATCAAATGTCTCTTAGCAGCCACAAGATTCAAAGACAGCACAATAACACTAAGGACCCAGACTCTGTAGTTCTTATCTTTACATGGCTTTTTTTCTTTTATATTACTTTACTCCCTATTTTTTTTACTCCCTATTTAAGGACTTTATTATTTTAAAACGATATTTTTCTTTTTTATCATTATCTATTCCCTTCTTTTCTTTCCAAAGCCTTTGTACATTTTTAAACACACTGTAACCTGTTTAGCAGGTCTTCCCCCCATCCGAATGTATCTTTATTATGTAATTTTAATCTTTTTCTGACCACATAAACTTTTAAACTGCTAAGCAGTGTGGCTTCTGCTTTGGCAGCTGGCTTCATGCTGCTTTGTTCCCTGAGAACCTAGCTTCATGGTGGAGGTACCAGGGAGAGCCACATTTACCACCCCTACTTTGGGGAGCTTTTGGGTCCATGCTGCCATTGAGTAGTGCACTGCCTGCTGCTCATAAACCCCATTTAAATGTTAGGCTCTTAAAAGAGCTGCTGTTTTTTGCCACTAGCACTGAGCCAGGAAGTCGTCTCTTAAAGGAGCTGCACCTTTGCTTGCCACTAGCTAATAGCCTACCCAAGAAAAGATGGTTACCAAGAAGTCATGCTTGACTCTGTTTTTGTGTGTTTGCAATCCCTTTTTAAACTTTCTCAGGCTTTATGTGGCCCTAAACATTGGGCACTGTTTGTAGGTGGAATTTTCCTGTCCCAACTGCCTGCTTCCCAAATAACTGACTTGGAAACTTAATATAAATTGTAAATGCTTGGCCAGTAGCTCAAGCTTATTACTAACTAGCTCTTACATTTTAAGTCAACCCATATTCCTTATTTATGCTCTGCCACGTGGCAATACCTTTATTAGTATGGCACGTTCATCTCCTGTTCCCTCTGCATCTGGATGGTAACTCCTGACCCTGCCCTTCTCTTTCCCAGCATTCTCAGTTTGACTCTTCCACCTAATCTTATTCTGTTCAACTTTTGGCCTGTCAGCTTGTTTATTAAACCAATTACAGCTACAAGTCTTCACATT
>JAQHUG010000433.1:264898-284092 GCA_028555095.1 Dicrostonyx torquatus | reverse complement strand
CCTACAGAATGGGAAAGGGGATACTTGAGGGAGTTGATTTGCTTCTATTACCACATAGGGTCAAACTCAGATTGTCTTATTTGGTACCTTTATCCTCTGAGCCATCTTGTTGGGCATAGACTATTTAGATTTGGGGGGGGGGAATATCAGAAAGATGATAGAGCATTATTCCCCATACCTGGTTCCCCAATTAGTTAATTTTTTATTAATATATGTGATCTTTTTTCTTGTTTTGATGGTCTTATTCTATAGTTCTGACTGACCTGGAATTTAATGTATAGATCAGGCTAGCCTTGAACTCACAGAGATCTGCCTGCCTTTGCTTCCCAAGTGAGTGGAAAGGAACAGTGAGAGGACACTAAAGAGGCACCAGCTGCCTGCTTTGAAAAATCACAGAAAAGCTGGAGAAGTTAGCATGATTCTGAAGACTGGGTAAGAGTAAACTGTGCATTCGTTTTTTAAGATCTTTTTTAAAAGATGAGACAGATGGTGGTGGCACATGCCTTTAATCCCAGCACTCAGAAGCAGAAGCAGACAGATTTCCCTGAGTTCAAGGCCAACTTGGTCTATGGAGCTAGTTCCAGGACAGCCAGGGCTACACAAAGAAACCCTGACTTGTAAAACAAAACAGAAACAGACAAAAACTGTGAGTTTGCATGTGTGAATGTGCATATGTGTGCAGGTGTTGGAGGCCAGCAGAGGGTGTCTTCTGAAGCTGGGGCTATGAGTGGTTGTAGCCACCTAATGTGGATGCTGGGAACTGAGCTCTGGGCTTCTGCAGGGGCAGCAAGCCCTCTTAACCACTAAGCTAGCCATCTCTTCAACTCTAGATCCTACAGTTTTCTAAGTCTAGCCCTAGCAACAGAAAATATGTGCCCACAAAGCCTCAAATGTTTGCTATAAAGCCCTTTCAAGGAAGCTTGTGGATATCTGTTTGTGTTAGTTTTCTGTCACTGACAAATGCCTGAGGTGAATACTATATAGAAGAAAGGCTTATTTTGGCTCTTGGGTTTCAGTGGTTTCAGTCCGTGGTCACTTGACTCCATTGCTTCTGGCCTTTGATGGGGTAGAAGGTCATAGTGGAAAGCATAAATTGGAGCACAGCTGCCCAGCTCATGACAGCCAGGATGGGGAGTGATTGAGAACAAAGAAGCAGGCACAAGATAGCTAGCTACTCCTAGTGACCTTCCTCCAACTAGGTCCTACCTCCTAGGACAGCCCCATCTCCTTCTCATGGCTCATTCAGCTGTGAACCTATCAATGGATGAACCACTGATGAAGTCAAAGGCCCCATGGTCCATTTTGTTCTGAAGATAGGAAATTTGGGGGGGGGTGTTAGATTTATTATCCAAGCCATAAGGGACCATGGTGATGGCTCATTTGGGAAAGTGTTAGATCCCCAGTGTCTATTTAAAAAAAAAGTTAAAAAGTCAGGTGCAAGCTAGGCATGTTGGCCTATTCTTATGAGCTCAGCATTCAGAAGGTAGAGACATGAGCATTGCTGGCAGTTTGGGCTAGTATGGGCTACATAAGTTCTAGGCCATCCAGGGGTTCATAGTAAGATTCTGTGGTTCAAGGGTAGAAAAAAAGAAAACAAACAAACAACAAAACCAACCAACGAACAACAACAGCAACAACAACAACAACAACAAAAACCCAGGAGCGGCAGCCAGGTATTGTGCACCTGTAGTCAGTACTGGGAAGACAGGTCCCTGTGGCTTGCTATCCAAGCAGGGTAGCCAGCTAAACAGTGAAAAACCTCTTTCTTTCAAAAAACAAAACCAAACCAGTGGCTGAACATGATGATGGCTCGTGTTTTTAACACAAACACTTGGGAGGAAGAAGCAAAGTTAAGTTTAATGCTTGCCTGGTATATACATAGGGAGTTCCAGACCAGCTAGGGATACCCAGTGAGACTCTGTCTCAAAAACCAAAAAACAAGGTTGAGAGTGATTAGGGAAGATGCCCAATATTGACTTGTGGCCTCCACATACATTTGCACATATACACAGTGCTGGAATACAGGGGAGTAAGTTTGCAGCTGGTACAAGGTAGCCAACCAGAAAGAGGAAGGGACACTCTAGTAAAAAGCCAGACTGCAAGTTCCAGCTGGCTCCCATAGAGGTCCCCCCCACCTCACCCCTGCTCACACACAAGGTACCTTTGCTCTTTCTCAGCAGCAGTAAGCTCAGCAGCTGGGAGTACTTAGGCCTTCAGCATATTCGTGGATCTAATTGTTACAGACTGAATTATGGGTATGGACAGCTTCTAAGAAAACCTCTTCCTGTTCCTGAAAGATATTAGACTGTCCCAGTGGTGGGCCAGGGGAGGAAGAATGCAATACCCAGACCTGTCTGTCAGATGCTACGTACCTTCTGTTGCTCTTGGTTGGCTTGGTCCACCCTCTATTCAGAGGAGATTATTCTGCTTATGCTTTTTAAAAATTTAAATTTAGTTATGTGTATGCTTACCATAGCGCACATATTGAAGTCAGAGGACAACTCAGGGTAATCAGTTCTCTCCGAACGTGTGTCTTTGGGATCAAACTGGAATCATCAGATTTGGCGGTAAGTACCTTAATCTTACATTGGCTTTTTTAACCTAAATAATAAACTTTGAAAATTTGGCTTGCTCTACCCATTCCTGGCTGAGTACTTCAGGGACACTAGAACTTTGCTGCCACAGTTGGGATTTGCTGACACAGTTGAGAGAATGTGGAAGGCATGTCCCCATCTATGACTGTCACACAGCACCCTCCTAAAAGGGAAGCTAGAGAACAGGGGCCAGAAAGACTGGGAAAAGCTCTACTGCCAGCCCTGAAGATGGAGACTGAGCTTTGGACCAGCAGTGAAGGACCTGTGGAAGCCAGAGAAGGAAGACACCAATACTGACTGCACAAGGATCAGTCCTTCAGCACCTTGATTTAGCCTGTTGTATGACACTATTCCTGCGGTTCAGACTTTAACAAATTTCTACTTACCCTAAGTAGGGAACCAACAAAAGACCGGAATGAAGATACCACCAAAATCTAACTTGGTAAACCAATAAGTTTTATGGTGGTTACTTACAGGGGCAAGACTGACTTAGTCAGCTGGATCACCAAAATGCCCCACCTCCACATGGGTGACACACACACACACACACACACACACACACGAAAAAAAAAAAAACTGAAAACTTGGAGCAGACTACATGACCTGAAGGCAGTTCAATAGACTAAAGACTGCCCCTTTTCTAGGCAGCTAGGTAGGTCTCTACTCCTTCCAGGCTGCTTGGGTTGGTCTGAGAGCATCTCTTAGTAGTCCTTATAGCATGTGCTTGGTGGGGAAAGGAAGGGCTTAGTAAATCTGGTCGGTCTCAAGGACTTCCTGAAGGCCTTGAGTTATTTACTTCCTGAGTTTAAGGAGCTTATCTACAGGATGGAATGTTTTGCCTCCCCATAGCATGTCTAATATCGTGTTTTCCTCCAAAGTGGAAAATTAACCTGAGAGAAAACTGCTATAAACAGTCTGATAATACATAATTTGAGATTTATGATGCTTGTTTATTATTGTTGTAAGATAATAAAGACCTATTGGAATCCTCCATAATTATAATTTATGATAACACATGTGAAAATTCCATGAAATATAAATTTTAGTGTTCACAAACCAGTCAACAGTGACTATCTAAAAAAAAAAAATTGTCAAGCCAGGAATGGTGGTACAAGCTCTTAAGAGGTAGAGTTGAGAGGATCAATAACTTAAGGTCATTCTGGGCTATGTAGTCAATTTGAAGCCAGCATGGACTATATGAACCTTTCTCCAAGAATTAAAAACAACAAAACATTAAAACTTAAAAATTGCCTTTTGGCTGAGAAAAAAATTCTAAAATAGGAGGCTTAAACTAGGGAGATGCTCCAGTTGGTAAATAGTTTGTCACAAAAGCTTGAGAACCTGAGCTCAGATCCTTCCGCACCTATGCAAAAAACAGACACTGTAGTACACGAGGAGGCTGAGTCAGGAAGCAACCTGGAACTCTATAGCCCACTAGTCTAGCTTCAAGTTCAGTGAGAGACCCTGCATCAGAAAAGAAGGTGAAGATCAATTAAGGCATCTGACATACACTCCACACAAAAATAATTGGAGGGGACAGTTATGGGGAGATAGCTGAGCAGTTAAGAGCAAGAACTGCTCAACCATCAGAGTTCAGATCCCAGCACCCAGGTGTCTGATGCTCTTTTCTGGCCTCCAAGGGCACCCACATACATGTACATACGTGCATAAAAACATACACATAAAAAGGGGGTATTAATTTGTTTGCAGTCAGGGTCTCCTGTATCCCAGGCTGTATCAAAAGTCTCTGTACTAGGATGACTTTGAACACTGATCCTGCTCACTTTTCAAGAGCTGTATTACCATGCTCAACATGAAGGATTTTTTTCCCCAGTAAGGAAACCGGAGTTGTAAAGGCTAATTGTGGTTGTCAACGACACACCTGGGAGATGGAGAAGGAAAGAACTGGCTTGGGCAAGTTGTTCTCAGGTCTCCTTATGTGGATATGTGGACACACAATAAATAAATGTAATGGGAAAATATTATTTCAGCTTGAAGGTAAACTTAGGTCACTGAACTGAGCCACCTTGGAGAGTCGGATTCTACAGACTTTACTCTGGACCCAATCCCTAATACCCATTCCAGTATTTCTCCACCAAGCACAATCAAAGATATTTTATCTCTTTGGGGTCAAGATTGGCAAAGTCCCACAACTTTTGTTTCCTGGGTCACAAAGTGAACCATGTTGTCCTGGACGTTAAGGACAGTGACCCCATTCATTCTTGGCCACTCCAGAGTAGACCGTAAATCAATAAATCACACTTTTACCCTCCCCACATCTGTGCAGACTCACTCTGTAGAAGGGGCCACCACCACTTTCTCAGAGTCCAGTCAACTAACTATTGTATGATAGGACCTTTCTATCACTTTCTCTTTCAGATTTCTGTTCTATTTTGTACCCAACTCTTCTTTTTGTGTTCTTGTGTATATGAAGGTGCCCATATATATGTATACACATGGAGCCCAGAGATCAAAAATTGCTGCACACCTTATTATTGAGACATGGTCTCTTATTGGGCCCTGGGGTTCATGGAATAGATTAGGATGGCTTGCAACCAAGCCCAAAGAATCTTCCTGTCACGGCCTCTCTAGTACCCACCTCCATGCCTGGCTTTTTATATGGGTTCTAGAGATAGAGCACAGACCCTCATGCTTATATGGCAAGCATTTTGCCAACTGAGTTACTTTTTCTTTTCTAAAATTTTATTTTTATTATTTATAATTATGTGTATGTATGGGGATAGGATATGTGCATGTCAGTGCAAATGCCCACAAAGGCTAAAAGTGTTGAGTCGCCCTGAAGCTGGAGTTGTAGGTGGTTATGAGCTGCCTGATTTGGAAGCTGGCAATCAAATTTGGGTCCTCTGTAAGAGCAGTATGAGCTCTTAACTGCCAAGTCATCTTCCAGTCCCCATTCATCATTTTAAAAAATTGCCTTGTGATATTTGAAGGTATCTCACTATGTAGGTTGGCCTGGAACTTGTCAGATAGGTCAGGCTAGCCGCTAATTAGCCATTTACCTCTTCAGCTTCCCAAGACCTGGAATTACACACACACACACACACTCACACACACACACGCACTCATACTCAATTCATCCATCTTGTTCCCATTCAGTATTCAAGCAAAACCACCATCATAGTCATTAGATTAACTATGCTGGCTTGCAAAAGAGTCCAGATGCTCCTTCCAGCCATCTCTATACAGTTCTGCCCTATTGCATTGTGTCTCAGGTGCTAGTGTACATAGGATGGGGTAGATTAATTGAGGATCCATTAATTGATCCATGTAGCTTAACTATGGGGAAGCCATCATCCATGTTAGGTGAAGGTCTTTTCAGTGTGTCTCCTTCAGAGTCACCCATGTTCCTGCTCATAACCCTTCACTCATGCTTTTTAAATAAGCCCAGTAAACTTGCTATGTAGCTGAGGCTGCCTTGTTGCTCTTGAACTGATATTTCTGATTTCATTTCCCAAGTAGTGGTATTATAGGCATCAAGTGCTACTACTCCTGGGTTTTGGGGACTATACCTTATGCTCGGGCTCTTTTTACAATTTCTCCCTCCTCTCCTCCTTGATGACCCTGAACTGAGCAGCTTTTGCTCCTCACCAAGCTCGCTCTTCTGACTCAAAATAGCCTCAAGCAACAAAACAAAGCTACCTATTCATCCTTTCAGAAGGATGAAACCTCTGAAAGGAAATCAAAATGCCTCTTTACTCCTTTCAGTTCATTTCTCAAGTATTTTGTCACAGCAACATGAAGATGACTAGTGCAGTGTTTGGAAGGGGCAGAGGCAGAGACTGGAATCAGTACATCACAGAACTTGAGCAGGGTCTCTTGAGACTTCATTACCCAGGGTGGTGGAGAAGAGAACAGATTCTCTAGATAATAGAGTGCTTTCAAGCATGCATGTAGTCCTGGGTTCCAATTGCAGCACTGTAATCAATCAAGCATGGTGGAGAATGTGTGCAATTCCTAGCACTTGTGAGGCAAGAGGATCAAACGTTCAAGGCTATTTTTGGATACATACTGAGTTCAAAGCTCAAAGCCATCTTTGTCTGCGTAGAGAGTTTGAGGTCAGCTTGAGGTGTGTAGTAACTAATCTTGGCTGTGAACTACATCTGGAACCAACAAGAACCCAAGCAACTGACCACGCCCATGAAGTAGTGTTTTTTTTTTTTTTTTTTTTTTTAATTGGAAAGACCCTAAACCTGGGCCACATGTTCTGGTGGCAGCCCATATAAAAGGACATGAAAGAATGTCAGAGGCCTGGGAAGTATACAGCATACAGCAATTGATGATAATTTGGGTATCGACCCACAAGACTCTGATGGAGATACAGGACCACTGACTCTGAAAACTGGTTGCTTGTATCTATAATTCTCTCATATGCCATTTCATTTCTTCCTCAAGCTTTGGGTGTATTCTCACTGCTAGTGTGTTTATCTCATGAAAATAGTAATCTATTGGACACATATATCTGTGGGTAGTCAGGAAGATGATGTTTCATTTATCGTATAATTTAGACATATAGAAAATATACTAGGATATGCTTCATAACTAGATTTATTGTCCCACGAGGACTGTAGACACTTAAAAGCCTACTTTGTTTCTTTTACTCAGACTAGTATCAGAAAACAACAATTTCTCATCAGTCTAACATAAACAATTAGCTTACTTTGTACTTTCAAGCAAGTTTAAGCTAGACTAAAGGCTTTTTGTAAATAGATCATAAGTTTGAAACTTTACAGCTATTCACAAGGTCAGAGTCACGGGTGTCCAACCAAGGTTGCTACACAAAGCACCCTAAGGAAGGCATGCCAGTTCTTTGTTTACCAAGACTAGCTGGCAATAGACCTATGTCACAAAGTTTGTCACTGGACACTGTGCACCCCAATCTGGTCACAGTCTTAGTCCTGTAACCTTGGAACCTTGTTTTGCTGTGGCAATGGCTCAGCTACGTGTCACTGACCCTAGGAATGTGCTTTTGACCAAAGAGAAGCAATTCTTGCAATTTTTTCAATCATTTCAAGGCTTCTGTGAGAAGGGGAGTTTTGAGGTTAGAGGAGAAGAAGCCAGAAGGAATTAGAATTTGGACAAGAGAATTAGAATGGAAGCAGAAGAATAAAGAGACTTGTTTAGAACAGCACATGTGAGAGAGTTCAATTGCCTCCAAGCTACCCAAGGAAAAAGTGCCTTTCACTTGCTGTCCCTGAAGAGGATCTTGGGGCTGGACCTCAAAGACCCTCATTAGAAGAAGGAAGCTTTTGCTTTTTGCCTGTATGTTCTCACTCTTGTAAGTTTGCCTGTCCTGTTGCTGAGGCATTACTTCCCTGGTATTAGACTAAAGACCATCTGTTCTCTAGGAATCCTCCAAGACTCCAGCACCAGACTGAGACTGCTGAGTCTTGTGAACTGAACAACTACCAGATTCTTGGCCTTTCTGCCAGGAGATAGCCATTGTGGGACTACCCAGACTACCTCCCGGAAACTGCTCTAATAATTCCCATACACATATTTCATATAAGTAGTTAGGCACACCTTATCCATATCCTCAGAGTCTGATTAAATGCATTTATATATGTGTAATATATGTATTCATATGCTATACATACATACACACATATATTCATTTCTTTAGAGAACTCTGTAGCAGGAGGCCACTTGTTTTCATCTCGGCCACCCAGAACTGAAATAATTACACAGAAACTATTAATTAAATCACTGCTTGGCCCATTAGCTCTAACTTCTTACTGGCTAACTCTTATGTCTTAACTTAACCCATTTCTATTAATCTGTATATCACCACGAGGTTGTGGCCTACCAGCAAAGTTCCAGCAAGTCTATTGCCATGGAACCTCCAGAATCAGACATGCTGAATCTTTGCCAGTAAGCCACTGCCATGTGGCGATATACAGATGGCAGGGAAGAACAGAACTAGGGGAAAACTAGGCTTTATGCTGGGAGAAAGAAGGGCAGAGTCAGGAAGATGCCATGGAGCCGCTGGAGACAGACATTGGGAATTTTACCTGGTAAGCCACTGCTATGTGGTGACACACAGATTAATAGAAATGGGTTAAACTAAGATGTAAGAGTTAGCCAATAAGAAGTTAGAGCTAATGGGCCAAGCAGTGATTTAATTAATATGGTTTCTGTGTGATTATTTCAGGTGTAAGCTAGCTGAGCGGCCAGGAAGAACAAGCAGGCCCTCCTCCTACAAAACCCTGATTAATGCAGGGTGCATGAAACCAAAAAAAAAGGAAGGGAGGGAGAAATTAGCATGTTTGAAGGCCACTAAGGGTGGATCTTTCCCTCATAATCCATGGTTCATAAAACAAGAAAGTTTTGACTGGCACTTAGCGGAAGGCCTGACTCTGTCATCCTAGACATCTATGGACCTGGATTCAGTAGGTGACAAAGGCTTGCTGTGTAGATGCACTTGCAACCACTCTTTTCTCCTGTGGATCAACACAGTGTCATGTGAGTTTATTATATCTTAGGGGACATGAGGCCACTATATTGTACATGAGCATTTATTCCAATGGATGAGCCCTCCCAAGCTTCTAGAGTGGATGAGATGGAGACCCCAGTCCCTACCAAAGCCAAAGAAGACTTACCCAACTCCAGGTTGCTGAGAAAGGGATCCTACAGGGGAGACAAGGATGGGTTCAGGACTCCAGC
Organism: Dicrostonyx torquatus; assembly: GCA_028555095.1. Lineage (NCBI taxonomy): Eukaryota > Metazoa > Chordata > Mammalia > Rodentia > Cricetidae > Dicrostonyx > Dicrostonyx torquatus. The sequence goes on along the minus strand of JAQHUG010000433.1, from coordinate 274,817 downwards.
CATGGGATTGTGCTGCCCATACTCACAGTGGGCCTTCCCACCTCAGTTAACCTAATTTTAGAAATTCCCTCACAGACAAATACAGGGGTTTGCTTTGACATGATTCTAGAACTCAAGTTTTCAAACGAAACATCGCAGGTTTGGCAGGACACAAGTAGAAGCAGAAGTCCTAAGAAACCCCCAGAGTCACAATGGGGATAAACTAACCACCCTCTCCAGCCGCACTCCCAGGGCTGAGTGAACTACTGGAAGGTTTGGAATGACTCCTGCCCTGGTTTTCTTTCTGTGATAAAATGCCAACAAAACAGTTTAGGGAGAAAGGTATTTTAATTGCTGTGACAAAACAGCAGAAGGAGGTAACTTAGAAAAGAAACTGTCTCATTTAGGGTTCACAGCTCCAGAGAGCCAGAGTTATGATCATCATGGCAGGGAGCATGACAGCAGGCAGGCTGGCCCGGTGCTGGAGTAGTAGCTAAGAGCTTGTATATCCACCCACAAGCATGAGGCAGAGAGGGCTAACAGGGAATGGCATGACTTTTTGAAACCTTAAAGCCCGTCCTCCAGTGATGCCTCCTCTAACAAGGCCATACCTCCTAATCCTGAAAAGTCCCACCAATTGGGGACCAAGTATTCAAATACATGATCTCATGGTGCATTCTCATGCAAACTCCTACAAAGGAGATTGATTATTTTAGCTAACAATTGCAAGCTACACTTCATTCCTGCAGAGAATGAAGGGACCAGCCTAGGCACCCAAGGACCAAGTTCTTAACACAAAGGAGATTTATTTGCCCCAGAGGGACAAAGTGTAGGGAATAAGAGATAAAGGCAGGAGACAGAGGAAGAGAGAGAAGGGAAAAAAGAACAAGGGAGAGGGGAAGGGATCACCTGGAAGGACAAAAGACTGCCTCTGGATAGAGAAGAAACAGGCATGGCCCACAGGGAAAAAGGGAAACCCCATGTTAGGATGAGGTGTTTAATTTTGATTGGATATGTTAATTAGGTTAGCTGAAGGGGGCTTTTGATTGCTGAGCTTTACTACTTTGGTAGCTAGACCTTGGTAGTCAGTCTGAGGAAGGGGAGGAAGTGGCTAAATAAGGGAATATGGGTATTCACTTTCATAATGTAATCTGATGGTTTTTAGCAAGACAGAGGGATGGGGGAAGGACAAGGCCTGACAAAGTCATGTTTGTCCTGGTAGATCCATCCCTTCAGAAAGGTCAAGGCAGCAGGAAATTGAGGTGATCAGTCATATCCACAGTCAAGAGCAGTGCTCAGGTCACTCTCTCCATTCTTATAGAGTCCAGGACCCCAAAGCATGGAATGTTGATGTCCACTTCCAGGCTAGATCTTCCCACATCAATGAAGTCAATGAAGATGATCCCAGACAGACCTTCACCTTCCCACAGGCCAACCTGATCCATCACCCCTCACCAAGTCTCTTTCCAGGGGATATTTGTTTGTGCCAAGTTGACAAAACTAATGAGCACAAGTAGGACATCAGGGAGGGTATAGGCAAGTCAACTTCTGTTCTCCCTAAACTTGTGAGCACCGATGGCCTTGAAAGGTACCTTCCTATGAGTGTCTGGCATGCACTACATGGCTTGCATTCCCACCTTTGAAAGGTAGGTGACAGTGGGAGTCACTCTGGGCTTTTCCCATTTCCACACCACCCTTTTCACCAGAGCATTGAGTTTCTTCATCCTAGTCTTGCCCCCTAGTGCATCATGGTGGGAGGCAAGTCTTGGATAAACCAGGCTGGCCACAAATATACTCTGTAGCAGGGGATGACCTTGAACTTCTACCTCTACCTGCTGGGTGAAAGGTGTGTGTGATCACACCTAGATTTATAGAGTGCAGGGGTCAGACCCAGGATTTCTTACACACTAGGCAAGCCTCACTAGAGAATTATGAAGTGGCAAACCAGATGTGGAGTTGGGGGCTGTACAAAAGGCTGGGCCCAAGGCAAGCGGGAGCAGCCAGCCAGGGATGGGCTCCTAGTTCCATGCCCACACTGGCCTATGGTACCCAGCTTCACCACAGCTGGGCACCTGCTTCTCCATGCAACCCGTGCTCTGTCACTGATGCCACTGACCATCTCACTCATCTCTCCAACACCTCTTCATTCATCTTAGTGGCATTGGGAGTTGCAACATGTCATGCAGTAGACCCTTTTGTTGTCTCCAGTTTACTTGCAAATGTTCATTGCAATGTGTTGTTGTTGTGGTTCAAGGCCTCTGGCCCCTGGTACATCATCATCGAAACTCCTCTTAGATATCCTGCTGTTGCCCTGAGTCATGGAGATCCTGCAGCTATGGTTCTGCAAGACCAGTCCATTCACACACTTTGGCAGGTCATAGATGGGGTAGATGTGGGAAGGAAGGGCCAACTCAAAGCCCTGAATGTGTGCCTGGGAGGTAGCTGATTTGGTCAGTTCAGGCCCCTGGGCCTCCCACCCTTCCCCTGCACCTTAAAGGGGCAGAGTCAGCTCTTCTACACCCATGCCATCAGGCACTCTCGCATGCTTGTGGTGAGGGCTGCGGCCATCTCTTCTAAGTGTGGAGCCAGCTCTCCCATGAGAGGTGGGACCAGTTCTTCTGCTGTAGTGGCCAGCAAGGGGCAGGACCAACTCTCTCAGGGCCATTGAAGGATGATGCTAGTTCAGCATAGCCCTCAGATTCCAACGTGCATGGTTCCTATGGCCCCCTGTGGTAATGGGCCATGGAGATCAACACAGACTCTAGCTGTAGCAGGCCCACAGACCCAGACATGCCCTTGGCAGCAGCTCATGTTTGGACATCACCATGGCTCCAGTGGCAGCACAAGCCATCTTGATCAGTATGGCCATGGTGACAGCATGGCCTAGGACACTAACATGCTCTCTGTTTTTCTTAATTTTGCTTTTAATTATATGTTGGTATATGTGAGTTTGTGTGCCTGTAAGGTGCTCTTGGAGGCCAGAGGCATTAGATCCCCTGGAGCTGGAGTTACACGTGTTTGTGAGATGCCCAGCTTAGGTGCTGGGAACTGAACTCTGATCTTCTATAAAAGCAGTGTGCAACTGCTGAGCCTTCTCTCCACTCCTGTTTTATTGTGTGTGTGTGTGTGTGTGTGTGTGTGTGTGTGTGCAGGTGAGTTCAAGTGATCATAAAGGCCAAAAGAGGGAATCAAATTCCCTGGAGCTAGTGTTACAGGCAGATGTGAACTTTTTGCCCCCATGGGTGCTAGAAACTTCTGGGTCTCTGGAAGAGCAGTACATGTTCCTAACCACTTTACCCCACCATCCTTTTTTGTTCTTTTGTAGTTTTTCTCACACTACAAGCAATCTTCTTTTATTTTTTGTTGATTTATTTATTTATATGAGTGTTTTATATATATATATATATATATATACATGCAATTCATGTGTACCTGTGTGCCTGGTGCCAAAAAGAGGGTGCTGGATCCCTAAACTTGGAGTTATGAATGGTTGTGAGCTGCCATATTGGTGCTGGGAACTGAACCTGTGTACTCTGCAATAACAATAAGAGCTTTTAACTGCTGAGTTTTCTCCAGCTCCCCTCCCCTTAAAAAACTATACTTGTTTATTTAAAATTGTATACTTGGTTTTTTTGTTTGTTTGTTTAGTTTTGGTGTGTGTATGAGAGGGGGGGGGGAAGGAGGGAGGGAGGGAGAGAGAGAGCGTAACATATGCATGCACAGCACACCTGTGGAAATCAGTCCTTCCTTCTGTGTGGGTTCTGGGATTGAAGTCAGGTTGTTGGACTTGTTTGGCAATTTCTTTTTCTTTCTTTCTTTTTTTTTTTTTTTTTTTTGGTTTTTCGAGACAGGGTTTCTCTGTGGCTTTGGAGCCTGCGCTGGAACTAGCTCTTGTAGACCAGGCTGGTCTCGGCAATTTCTTTATCTACAGAACCATCTCCCAACTCTTGGTTTTTTGTTTTTTTTTAGGACAGGGTTTCAAGTAGCCTAGACTGGCTTTAAACACTGTGTAATTGAGGATGATTTTGAATTTCTGAGCCTCCTGTTTCTACTCCCTAAGTGCTAGGAATGAGATGCCTCTAGCCTTTGTGAGTACCTGCACTGGTGTGCACTTATCTTGAAAGATACACACACCTCCATATAATTTAAAATAATGAAAGTAATCTTTAAGAAACCCCAAGAGGGTGGAGGGCCAGCTCGGTGTTTAAGAGCACTTGTTGCTCTTCTAGAGAATTTAGACATGATTTCCAGTTCTCACATGATGTCTGGAACTCCTGTCCTGTCCCAGCTGACTCTACACCCTCTTCTGGCCTTCTTGGGCACCAGGCGCACACATGGTGCACAGATATTTGCAGACGAAACACCCACACATAGAATAAGATTAAAGATGTGATGGGTACAAGTGAAAATAAGTAAAAAGATGTGATGAGGAGGTAAAATGCTTTAGACTCATGTGATGGTACGAGAGAACCAACTTGTATGGGTTGTTCTCCGTCTTACTACGCTCACACATATACACAATAAAATAATGTCATAAAATATTCTAAAATTTGAAACATCATAACAATACCTAATATTCTGCATGCTAATTTAGAAATAAAAAAACCTCAAGCATACAAAAAATGAGGCTTGCTATGCACAAAATCCTGGGTTCTAGTCCCTGCACCTTATAAACTGAGCATGGTGGCATGTGCCTGAAACCCCAGCATTTTGGATGTAGAGGCAGAAGGATCAAGTCTTCAAGGCCATCCTGGACTGAAGAGACCCCCGTCTCAAAAAGTAAAATGGAATGGCTAGGGAGCAACTTCCAGAGAGCAGTCCTTTCAGCACACTGTGGATTTGATGGCCCGTCCTGCCTCAATGAACAGAATGATGGAAGATGTTTCCTGACAGCAGCCTCAGACTTCCACATGCACACACATACAAGTGTGTTCACACCTACACACACACACACACACACGAAAAATGGAAAAGAAAATAAATTGAAAGAGTCTGCTTGGCACAAGGTGAGTCAGGACTGACAGCTACCTGGTGTACCAAGTATCCCCATGAGATGAACAGGTGTGAAGGAGGGTTCTCAGGCAGTCAGGCTTGCCAGCCTCTTATCACTAGAACTTCAGGAGAGCTGTGGGCGACTTCAGGAGAACCCTCACTTCAGCCTGGGATGCTCAGTGCTGCACCGTTGCTGATGGCTCCAGGTCTCTGCTCTGCAGCCCTCCACCATGGGAGGACTGCACATTTCAAGAACAATATGCTTGTTGTTCTTGCTATTGAGAGGGGAATCTCACTATGCAGCTAAGGTTGGTCTCAAAGTTATCATCTTTCTACTTTGGACTCTCTAGTACTAGGATTTGTAGCATTTCTGACTCTTCCCCTGATTGGTACAGGGTTATATATTAGGTAAACACTCTACCATAGCCCTCTTTTTACTAAGGCAGATCCTCACCGAGCTGCTCTTAAACTCTCTGAACTCCGCAGTCCAGGTAGACCTTGAATTTGGATGTCTCAGCCACCTAGGTACCAAACTTATGCAAAGTGTGTGTGGTGGGGAGAGACTCATAAATCCCAGGCTGGCCTTGAACTTCTGATTTTCTGCACTTGTCTTTCCACATGCTGGGATTAGAGATATGCGCCTCCAGTTTTATGTGGTGGTAACATTAGAACCTCAGTTTTCATGCATCCTAGGCCAGCACTCTATCAACTCTACGCCCCCAGCCTAGAACTTTATCTTTAATTCATGACCTTGTGACCGTTGAACGTCTGTCTCCTGCCCACACACCTGCAGGCACAAGAACCTGTACCAAGTTACTCTCTTAGACTCGCTCTCCTCTCACCCATGAAGGCTGCTGGTGGGACAAGCCCTGATCCTCATGTTGGGAAAGTGGGTACACATTCCAAGGAACTCCCCCTGAAACTTGGTCTCAGCAGGTATTGGGAAGCAATGGGCCATAGCCAGCCGGCTAGATGGCCACGCTGCGTCTCCAAGCCTGCAGCCACGCGGAGCGGCGTCCCAACCCAGCCTCCCCCACCCGGATCCACAGGCTGAGGGACCTGAGAAGTTCACTGGTCTGGGGGATAAGGGTGGGACTTGCAGCCCCTCTACAAAAAGACTGCTGGGTTCTTCCCCAGCTAGTGCTGTAGCTGAGTTTGCACGCCTCAACCCGATGTAAACCTCACCCAGCAAGCTCCACCTTCGGCCACAAACTCTTCTATTCAGTACTTCCTCTGTTTTATACTGGCTCTAAATTCTATCCACCAACCCCATTCAAATCACCATCAAGTCCCACCCTTTAGTGCCGTTCCTCAAAACTGCCCACGGGCAGTATACCCTGGTGCGGTTCTTCAAACATAGACCGCAACTTTCCACCTTACCCTGGATGCCTGCAGCTCTGAGCTCCGTTCACCCAGCCAGACCTTCCTCATTTACCTGCAGTTCGCTAGCACCACCACCCCGCCCCCACTCGGGGGAGGCAAGAGGCCCGACTGAGTAGAACTAAATAGAGTCGGAAAATAGGAGATTCAGAGTATGAGAAAGAGCCAGGGAGAGGACTCGGGTAGCCAGCCTCGGAGGAGGGAGATAAAAAGCAAAAACCAAGGCTCCAAAGCCACAGAGAGACCCTGTCTCGAAAAACCAAAAAAAAAAAAAAAAAAAAAAAAGCAAAAACCAATCAATTGTAGCAGGCCTCCCCGCCCCTCCCCCCACCCCGCCTGATCTTCTGAAACACTTCTTTATCCCCCAGTGAGTCAAGTTAACCAAAGGGGAAAAGAAAAATGAAGCTTGTTTTGCTTGCTGCATCAGACAGAAGACGGGCCATTACCTGGATCCTGGCTTCACATTCCAAACGAGAGCATTTCTTTTCAGCGTTGTGATTGTTAAAAACAGTTTTGTTGAGATAATTCCCCTTATAATACTGGGGGAAATTCACATGTCACTTACTGCTCCATCAGGTAAGATGGCTGAAGGTGCCTGCCACTAAGCCTGATGGCCTTAATATATCTTTCCTGGGTCCCACTGACTCTCCAAAGTTGTCCCCAGGTCTCCATGTCCTTACTGTCGTTCTCGTAACCCCAACTCCCAAATAAATAAAAATTTTAAAAGTGCACCATTAATTTTATTCAACCATTAAAAGTGAAATTATGAAATTTCAGGAAAATGAACAAAATGAAAAATGTATGTTCAGGTGACCAGGCTTAAAGGGACTAACACTGCAGGTCTCTCTCCCATAGGCCTCAGCTTAGCTTTTCTGTATGTATGCATGTATGTATGTATATACACACATATATATTAATATAAATATATATTTATGTGGGAGTGAGTATATTTAAGGCTAGAACAGAGCAAGAAAAAGGCAAGACGGCTTCTTGGTTCAGTGGGGAAAGGCACCTGCCGCCAAGCCTGTTGACCTGAGTTCCATCCCTAGAACCCACATGATGAAAGGAAATAACAGGTCGTTGTCCTCTGACCCCACAGGTATGCCATGGTGCATGTGTGTGCCTCCGCCCATGTACAAAATAGTAAAAAAGCTAGAAGTAATAAAACAATTTAAAAACCAGTTAATTATAAAGGAAGGTATCTATGAGGATGGTGATAAAAAGCTGTTAAGGGAGACGACTGGGGACAGTATTGGACCCCATATAATAAGGTAGTGGGAGGAGATGCTGGTTGAGAGGCCTGGGTAAAGTGGAGGTAACCTCAAGGTTCGTGAAGCAGGTAACCCGGAGGGAGGGACAGATGCAGATTAGGGTTTGGTCTGTCTGTGGGAAGTAGAAGCCCAGCAGAAGTCTCAGAGCACAGGTGGGGAGGGGGAGGAGCAGCAGGAGGGAGGGAAGGAGGGAGGGAGAGAAGCGAGGGGGCAGGTCATGCAGGGTGGGGCTCTGACTATAAAGGATGATTCCACGGGCGGTACACCCTACAAGCAGGCGCAAGCTCTCCGGATCACAGCAAGCTCTCCGGATCACAACGGCACTGGTGAGTCCTCCTCTGACTAGAGCACGTTCTTTGTCACCCGCCTCTCTTTCAGAGTTCCAGGTGATGGCTTGAAACGCTGATGTCCTTATCCTTCCCTTCCACTTCCATAGGTGGCCCCACTCAGCCTTCAGGCACCTGGAGAAGAGATCTAGTCTGCACCATGAAACTGTGGCTCTTTGCCTCCCTGGTCGCCTGCTTTGTTGGGACCTGGGTGCCTGTTGTCCATGCCCAAGGTACTGATTGACTGCCCTTAGCCATATTTTCCTTGCTCCAGTTTTCAAAATGTTGTTTCTTTTCTCAACCTCCCTCCTACTTGTTGAAATCTCCACTGATTCTGTATCCTTTGATTTCTCCAATAGCTCTTGAGAGGTTGGGCAAAGCAAGAGTTCATGGCACTATTAGGGTTTGGTGGATGCATAGAGATGAAGGGTGCCAGCTCTCTGTTCCAGGACCCCCCACCTCCTCTCTGGAGTGCTTCCTTTACAAAACTCAAGAGGATTAGGGGCTGTAGGAGGCAGAGGGTGGGTTCCAATTGGGGGAAATGCATTTATAGCCAAGAATGCATTCTGAGGTCTTTCTTCTGCCTAACTAGGGATGTGAGGTTGAGCTCTGAACCCTGAAGATCTTCCAAAGTGGATTCCCTGCCTTTCTCCCCTGTGTAGTCTAGCTAAGTACCCAAGATTGTCCTTCAATGGGATTCAGTTTCTCATCTGCCAAGTAGAAAATGAAAAATTTAAGGATCCAGTGACAAATACTCTCAGCCCAGGGGTCAGGGAACTGTTTCTGTCATCTTCCTCACTCTACTGGAAAGCACGTACTTGAGGATTCAGTCGCTCAAGGCCAGTTCTCAGCATGGAGCATCTCCACAGAGTCTTGCCATTGGATGCTTCATCTCTGAGATAACATGGAGTCTCAGCAGGTGTCAAAACAAGGTCCCAGGCCAAGCTGAGGATCCAGGATCTTACCTTCTGCTCTGCCTGCTCTTCTACTAGATCCTACAGTTCCAAGCTTCCAGAGTTCACTTTCTGCCAGGAAAGAGGCTTGGCTTTCTTTCCAGAGCTGCTATCAGAGCCAGGCCCAGCCTCTGCCCTTTGATCCTGGGAGAAAAGTGGCCCCCAGTGTTGGGAAACACTTGCCAAGGAACCCTGAGCCCCAGTTCTTATCTAATACCACTGCCCCTTGTCCTAAAGAGCGAAAGTGGAGGGATGGTAAGGAGGATGAGCTCTCTCCCTGAACCACTGTACCTGCCTCTTCTTGAACTCAGAGATGGAGATTGCAGATAACCTTGAAGGCTGGCTAAACTGAGGAACCCACTGTCTTACCAACTTTTTTTGTTTATTCATTTGCTTCTCTCCTTCCCAGAACTTTCTAGAATCCTCTCTTTCTCCTGGGCACCCCTCCCAGCTCATGCACATACTCTTTTTGTGTGGAAAACTTCTCTGCCTCCCCTGCCAGGTTGAAACTCCCCTGAGACACTAGGTCCAATTTACATCTGTGATCTCTGGATATTTGGTACGTAGGAAACTCTTTAAGTTTTCATTAGGCCAACAGGGAGACCAACAAAGAACGGCCAAGTCAGTTTAGCTGTTACTAAGATCAATGGAGAAAGGAAAAGGAATTTAGGTTGGTTCCATGTGGGGAGAGGCCAGCCCATAGCAGAGATCTCTAGAAAAGTGGAGTAACCTGTCCACTATGTACTGTACTAGTTACACAGGTACATTTATTTATTTATTTATTTATTTATTTATTTATTTATTTAATGTGCGTTTGTATGGACCTGCGTGTGGCAGTGCCCATGTGGAGAAAATAGGACAACTTGCAGGAGCTAGTTTTTCCCCTCTACTATGTGAATCCTTAGGGTCGAACTCAGGTTATCAGGCTTGGTGGCAAGTGCCTTTGCCTCTCTGGCTTTGGATATCTTTGTGTGTGTGTGTGTGTGTGTGTGTGTGTGTGTGTGTGTGTGTGTGTGTG
>JAQHUG010000433.1:211717-243586 GCA_028555095.1 Dicrostonyx torquatus | reverse complement strand
TCATGCTCCTGTAAGTTAGCCCCACTCATGCTGCTGTAAGTAACCCTGTAAGTGGAGACTGGACTTCTGTTTCCCAGCCACCAAGACCCCTATAATCACACAGAAACTATATTAATTACAGCACTGTTTGGCTAATGGCTCAGGCATTTTCCTAGCTAGCTCTTCCATATTAAATTAACCAATCTCTACTAATCTACGTATTGCCACAAGGCTGTGACTTACCGGTAATGTTCTGGCATCTTTCTCCTTCGGCGACTACATGGCGTCCCCTCAACTCTGCCTACTTTCTCTCCATATCTCTGTTCAGATTTCCCACCTGGCTTTACTCTGCTAAGCTATTGGCCCAAACAGCTTTACTCATCAACCAGTAAAAGCTACACATATACAAAAGGGTCCCACATCATAAGCCCTCACTCATGCTGCTGTAAGTAAGCCCAGTAAACCTATTGGTTTGGTAAGACGGACTTTGGGGGCATTGTTACTTTTTTCGGTAGCAGTTCTCTATCTGGGGTGAGTAGATGCTTTTTCAGGTCTCTCCAGGAAAAGTGTCACACAACAGGGGTGCACCACTTTCCTGGCACACTGATGTATTTGCCAATCTAGAAACTCTTTGAACCTTCCAGCTCGATATTTTTATGGACGTGTTTCCACACAGCATGATTGATTATTAACTGCACTTTCAACTCTTCTCCCATGTGTGGAGCAGAAATCTAATCCATGGTTCACGTTTCACTGTGACCAGCCTTCGACACACTCAGGAAATTCAGCCCATGCGGCAAATCCCGAGGTCTTTGGAGCTTTGTGTCAGGATTTGGGGCCAAAGACCAACTGTTAGAACAAAAGTTGCTTCTAGGGGCCTGGGGTGTGGCTCATTTAGTAGAGTTATTGTTTAGCATGGATGATGCCTCGGTTTTCATCTCATACCTGCATAAATCGGGTGTGGCAGTAGTTCTCAGTCATCATCCAGCATAGAGGGGAGGGAGGAGGATCAGGAGTTCAAGCTCTTCTTTAACTATACAGTTTTGTTTTTATTTTTTTGGGAGGTGGATGGGTTGTGTGTGTGTGCTTGGAATAGAACCCAGAGTCTTGAGCACCTTACCACTTTATTACTGAGCTATCCCAAGCCCTCAAGTAGTTCAAATCTGTTTTGTTTTTTGAGACAGAATCTCATGTAGCTCAGGCTGGCCTTATACTTACTAGGTAGCTGAGGATGATGTTGAACCTCTGATGTTCTTGCCTCCTCCTCCTGAGTGCCAAGATTGCATGCGGGGACCACTATGCTCAGTTTATGAAGAGCTGGGGATGGAACCATCATTGCTGCCTCTGGTGTGTTTTACCTGTGTATGTATGTATGTGTACATGTGTGTATGTTTGTGTATGTGTGTGCAGACCATGGGTGGTTTCTCTTCAGGACATTATCTGCCTTGGTGTTTTGTTCCTTTTTAAAAGAAACACATAATGATTTAATTAATTCTTTGAAAATTCCATACAATGTATTTTGATTATACTCACCACTAACTCTCCCCTTTAACTTCTCCAAGATCCACTCTCTCAACCACCCTCTCAACATCCTCTTCTCCTTTTCCTTTTTTTAAATTTGTATTTTCTGAGTTTATTTGTTACCAAGAACAACAAAGAATTAAAAAAAATTGTGTCTGTGAATCTTGGCACAGACCTTTAATTCCAGGACTCAGAGGGCAGAGGCAGGCAGACCTCTATGAGTTTAAGGCCAGTCTGGTCTACATAGCAAGTTTCAGTCCTTCCATGGCAACATAGTGTGACCCTGTCTCAAAAAGTTATTAAATTTTAAAGTGTGTGTGTGCCACAGGACATGCATAGAAGTCAGAGAGAAACTTACAGAAGTCAGTTCTCCTCTCACCAGAAAGGCCCGGGAGCTCAAACTCAGGCCATCAAGCTTGATGGCAAGTGCCTTCTCCCTGAGCTGCCTCACCAGCTACTCTAGTCCTGATTTTATTGAGATGGGGNTTTAATTCCAGGACTCAGAGGGCAGAGGCAGGCAGACCTCTATGAGTTTAAGGCCAGTCTGGTCTACATAGCAAGTTTCAGTCCTTCCATGGCAACATAGTGTGACTCTGTCTCAAAAAGTTATTAAATTTTAAAGTGTGTGTGTGCCACAGGACATGCATAGAAGTCAGAGAGAAACTTACAGAAGTCAGTTCTCCTCTCACCAGAAAGGCCCGGGAGCTCAAACTCAGGCCATCAAGCTTGATGGCAAGTGCCTTCTCCCTGAGCTGCCTCACCAGCTACTCTAGTCCTGATTTTATTGAGATGGGGTCTCTCATTTGGCTGAGGGATCACCAATTAGCTTAGAGCAGCCTCAGAACCCCTGCTCTGCCTCCTCAATGCTAGGATTACGGGGACATGCCACCTGCCACCATGCCTTGGGTTTTTTTGTTTTTAAAGTATGGCTCCTAGGGATCAAACTCAGGTCCTCATGCTTATCTGTAACCCTGTTTTTTTTTTTTTGTTTTTTGTTTTTTGTTTTTTTGTTTTCGAGACAGTGATTCACTTTGTATAGGCTGGCCTTCATTTTGGGACCCTCCTGCCTCAGGTTCCTGTCATACTTTACTGGGAAATGCCCCAGCCTGGGCTGAATTCCATGTTAATTCCCTTACCTGAAGATCTGTGCTCTAGTCCTATAATAGTCTTCCTCCTTGGGGAATGATCCCTGGAAGGGTGGATGTGATCTGACCTTGGACCATTCCTTCCTCTCTTGGTCGATAAAATGAGACCCCTGATTTATGTACCGCTGGTTTTAGCTCAGGGCTTTGGTGTATACTAGACAAGCACTCTACATCTAACTGAATTACACCCTGTGCTCTCTGTCCAAATCTATTTATTTATTCATTATTGTTGTGGGATGGTGGTGATGGGTGCACATAGTTCAGAACACAACTTAGGGAGTGGGTTCTCTTCTTTCACTTTGGGGTCTGGGTGTTGACCTCAAGAAGTCAGTCTTTCATGGCAAACACGTTTATCTACTGAGCCATCTTGCCATCTTGCTGGACTCTTGGTCTAAATCTTTTTTTTTTTAAAAAAGTGTCTCACTGTGTATTCTTGACTAGACTGGAACTTGCTATGTGGACCAGGATGGCCTTGACCTTACAGAGATCTGCTTATCTCTGCTTCCCAAATGCTAAAGTGTGTGGGCCACTAAAGGTGTGGTCCACCATATCAATCAAGGTCCAAATCTTAATTTCAGTGTCTGTGCTGAATGTCTCTGTAAAATATGGGTCATTGTGCTTGCTATGTTCAGATTCTGGAGGCTATGGGAGATCTGGATAATGGATGAAGAGGCTTTCTGTTAGCACTAATGGGATGCCCAGAGGTCACTGGGTCAGACTTGGAGCAAGGATAGAGCTATGGGGCCAGACACTAGAGACCTGCAGATAGAGCTTGGTTGGTCAGCTTTGCTTCCACCAAATTTTGGGAATTGTGGTATTTCGAATGAGAATGACCCTCATAGACTCATGTGCTTGAATACATGGTCTGTGCTTGGTAAAGTATTTGGGAAGGATTATGAGGTGTGGCTTTGGTGGAGGCGGTATGCCATGGGGGCCAGCTTTAAAAGATTCAACCATTCTTAGTGTGCTCTCGGCCTGCTGCAGGTTCTCAGCTGTTCCTGCCACCATGCTTTCGCTCGGCCAACAAGGACTCTAAGCCTCCTGTTTTAGTCAGTGTCCTATTGTGCTCTCTTTCAGAAAGACACCAGATCCGTTATCCTCATCAACTTAGACCACGAAACCCAATATGGGCTAGTTCAACAGAACCGCCATATATGAGCTACCCATGCATGCTTCAGCATTGCCAGGGCATAAATTTCATTTTTTCTATTGTTATGAAGAGACACCATGGCCACAGAAAGCATTTAGTTGGGGTGTACAGGTTCAGAGATTTAGTCCATTATCACTATGGCAGGAGCATGGTGGTACATAGACAGACAAGATGCTGAGAGTTCTACATTTGAATCCATAGGCAGCAGGAAGAGAGAGAGAGAGAGAGAGAGAGAGAGAGAGAGAACCAATGGGCCTAGCTTGAACTTTTGAAACCTCAAAACCCACCCCAATGATACATTTCCTTTAACAAGGCTGCATCTACTTCAACAAGGCCACAACTACTAATCCTTTTCAAGTATACCACTCCCTGATGACTAACCATTCAAATATATGAGCCTATGGGGCCATTCTTAATTAAACCACCATATCTCCCAAACCATAAATCTCAGGAATGTAGAGCTAAGCAGATCTCTGTGTTTAAAACCAGCCTGGTTTACAAAGGATCTTATTCAAAACAGTAACAAACTTTTCTAAAAAAGGACTAGGGATGTAGCTCAGTGGTAGAATGCTTGCCTAGCATTTCTAAAGTAAAGTTGTGGGTTCAATTCCTACTACCACCAAGCAACAACACAGCAACATAAAAACACACAGAAAACAAAAATCAATCCTAAAACAAATGTTTCCTTTGTAGAGAGATTTTTGTGGTTTGGAACCCAGCTTCAGAATATAGTTTCAGGAAACATACACATACCCCACCTCAAAAACAAAACAATATAAAACAAACAGACAAAGAAACAAAGAATAACAACAAAAACTAAAACATTAGGCTTTAGCCTGTGCAATATGTGGTGATCCCAGCAGGTTCCCATACATTCTCTAAACCTCAGTGCCCATGTGATAATACTGCTTTCCCTGGCGAGGCTTGATAGCTACCAAATATACTAGTATTTGAAAGGTGCCCTCAAGCTGCAGAGAGTTCATTAATGATGCATATTCTAGCCATTGAAGCAGAGCCAGGCACAGTGATTGACAGCATAGCTGCTGGTGCAGTTGCCTGATCATGACTATGTTGCTTAACTTCTCTGAGCATCAGTTGTTCTGCCTAGCAAATGGGGACTCTGTGAATACTTGTCTATTCTTCAGAGTTTTAAGACAAACAGCCAACAAATGAATACCTGAAAAACCATCAGGGACCAGAAAGACTGCCACTGGCAGCATAGTTTGGGGTTTGTGCAAATGGAGATTTCTCTGTCTCTGCCCCCCCATTCTGCAACTGTTTCTAAATAATCACTCAAAGGCTTAATATTAATTATAGATATTTGATTTATAGCTCAGGCTTATTACTAACTAGCTCTTACATTCAAATTAACCCATTTTTATTAACCTATGTATTGCCACATGGCTGTGGCATTACTGGTTCACTGGTATCTTGTTTCTTGGGTAGCTGGCTCACATTTTTCTTGACTCTGCCCTTTTTTCTCCCTGTCTTTCCATTTGGCCATTTGGTTTTCCTGCCTTGCTTTGTTCTGCCTGGCCATAGGCCAATTTAGTTTTTATTATCAAACAATGAGAGCAACATGTATTTTTTTTTTTTTGGTTTTTCGAGACAGGGTTTCTCTGTAGCTTTGGAGCCTGTCCTGGAACTAGCTCTTGTAGACCAGGCTGGTCTCAAACTCACAAAGATCCGCCTGCCTCTGCCTCCCGAGTGCTGGGATTAAAGGCATGCACCACCACTGCCTGGCTGAGCAACATGTATTCACAGCATATGGAAAGAACCCACAACAGTTCCCCTTTTCTGTCTAATCAAAAAGGAAAGTTTTATATCATTTTGAGTGAGGTAATCCAGTCCCAGAAAGACAATTATCACATGTACTTATTCATAACTGGTTTTTAAACATAAAGCAAAGAAAAACCAGCCTACAAATCATAATCCCAGAGAACCTAGATAACAATGATGACCCTAAGAGAGGCATTCATGGATCTAATCTACATGGGAAGTAGAAAAAGACAAGACCTCCTGAGTAAATTGGGAGCATGGGGACCTTTGGAGAGGGCTGAAGGAGAGGGGAGAGGCAGGGAGGGGAGCAGAGAAAAATGTAGAGCTCAATAAAATCAATAAAAATTATTTTTACTAAAAACTACTTTAACATAGTAAAATTACAGTGTTTAATATATATACATACATATATATATACACATATATATGTATATGTACACACACATATAGATTTGGGAGAAAAAAGAGTCATGTCGTCATAGATTTAAAATATAGCTTAAAAATAATAAAGTGAAACTCTTTAAAAGAAAATAAAGCAATATAAAGAAAATGAGCCACATAAAGATGGAAAACACACAGAGAATATGGATACTATGTGTTATGTGTAAACTGCTTAACTGCGAGAAAGGAACAAAAGCTACTAAGAGATATTTGATTATAAATGCTGCTGGATTAAACCAACCTATATATTTAAAAAATGTCTCAACTTCAAAATGCAAGTCAAAAGATATGCTACTTTGGAAGAGAGGTTATACTTTTGTTTCTACAGGAAATGAGAAGCTCTGGATTCATTCTGGGTTAAGTGATCAAGGAAGAGCCCCCTAAAAATCCTGACTATAGACACAGGAAAATAAACCTAAAGTAACTACAGGACACTGATGTATATTTTACCTGCTCAAGCAAAAAACAGAAAAACTACCTTTGGCTGCCTTGTGTACAATGCATAGTTTATATTTGTGTTAATACAGATGTGTATGTTACCTTTAAAAGTTTACATATTTTTATAGCAAAGGGGCCAGACACCAATGAAAATGATGGCCCAGGTGATTCAGCATCCAGAACAGCTTCCTGGCTGTGGCTGAGATTGGCCTGATTTTCTTAGGGTCCCTCAAAGATGACCAGTGCCCACCAATCAACAGGAAGTACTCTAGACAACTACACCCAAATTCCCAAAATATTGTTATGAATGTTTGCTTTCATTTAAGGGGGTTGGTTACAAATTGTTATTGATCATAGTCAACCTCTTTCTAAAAGAAGAAAGAATGCTATGATATAGAAGTGACAGGATAAAAGGGTAGATTATTGAATCTACTTTTAACCACAAAAGCAACTACTAGTCTTAAATATTTTATATTGTTGTGGATTTTTGTATATTGATGCAAATTCAAGGTTATTTTTTATATTGGATATATGTTTAAGATATTTGTCTACTGATGCAAATTTAAAGTTATTTTTATTAGAACCTACTGTACTTATGTTTCTACTCTTGTTTTAGGTGTTTCACCTATGTAGCTTTTTAAACAATGTAATATAAATTTCTAGTCCTTGAAAGTTATTATTTCAAACCATTTAGAAATGTTGGTTAGTAGTTAGCCACCTATTCCAGTCAAACTGTAATCATGTTAGGTATATTTTCAAGATCAAACTGAGATATATTATACACAGGTGGTCTTTAAACACTTCAGAGATCTACAGAATATGGCATGTAAGATGTTTTAATAACATAAGGTTCTTTTTTATGACAATGAGACATTGTCTTCTGGCAGCACCAACTTGGGTCCTCCAGCTTCCCCATGTGTAGTTGTGTGTGTGTGTGTGTGTGTGACTTTTGTAGGAGGAGATAGCATCTACCTATTTGAGAATACCATAGGCAGATTTAACCCCCAAGAACTTTATTGTTTTCTCCAGTTTCAAAGAAAAGTATCTTTAGAGCCATAAATCTGGCTCTGGGGAATGAATCTTCTAGTCAAGATGTGGCAGGTAAGGCTTCCCATTTTGATTCTCTGAGGGATGAACCGCATACCCACCCTAGACATTCATTATTCCCATGTCCCACCAACACCCTTGGTGAATCATAGTGTAGTCTGGAAGTTTAAGCTTTAGGAAGACAAGGAGTGGTGAACACCAGGTGTCCCTCCTGCTGACCTTGGCTGTGGGGTGGAGGGATGAATGCTGAGATTTCTAGCTAAGTCCAGGAGAGGTTGAGGTGTTGGGGGTCCCCCAGGCTTGCAAAGACTGGGTTCAACTGAGGTCATAGTGTAATGTTTCACTCTTCCTGAGTTTTGAGGTTCAACTTGGTTAGCCATTGCCCCCAAGATCAGTTCTAGCCAGTTGCAAAATATTCACTTTCAGATGTCACAGGACGTCTAGATGCTCTGAAGACTCTTTCTGCTAGAGCAGCTGCAGCTGGACTGTTAGCCGCAAGGCTTGGTTTGCAGGCCATGGTTGGCCCTGAGCTCCTGCTATACTCACCACCTCCAGCTGGTATTTCCCTGGTCTTGGTCTCCCGTGGCCAACCTGCAGGGAGCTGAAGCCATCCAGATGACTCATTCGGAAGAAACCTTGGTTGTTGCCTCTGGCAATAACATAACGGATCTGGCCTCCCAGACTCTCAAGAGCTGGTCGAAATTCTAAGATATGCTTCACTTGGCCCAGGTGTGAGATGTTCAGGCTCAAGGTCAAGGGGACTTCAGTGTCAAGGGTGGCCAGGCTCACCTAGGGGGAGGGACCAAGTGAACTGTCAGAGACTGTGTAAATAAGGATGCAAGTAGGTAGGGGACTAAGCTCTCATGTATGCTTGGTTCCTGGTTCCTTCATCTAGCCATCTATGAACAAGGCCAAGATCAGCTAAGGCTGAGGACCTAACAGCAAAGGCCAAATCTGGTTCTTTGATGAAAAACAACAACAACAAAACAAAACAAACAAACAAAACAGGAGGAGAAAGATTCAAGAGATGGCTCAGGTGGCAAAGTGCTTGCTGTCAAGCATGAGGATCTGAGTTCAGATCTCCAGCACCCATGTAGAAAGCTGGGTGTGGTGGTGCATGCCCATAGTCATACTGCTTGGGGGGAGAGGAGGATCTCAGGGGCTTGCTGGCCAGTGGTATAATCAAATGGTGAGTTCCAGGTTTAGTGAGAGAAAATCTGTCCCCCCCCCAGAATAAGCAGAGCTGGGTCCACGAGATAGCTCAGCAGGTAAAGGAGCTTGCTGTCAAATCTGAGGACCTAAGTATGATTCCCTAGACCCACATGGAAAAGGAGAGAGAATTAGTTCTTGCCAGTTGTTCACTGACTTCCACATCCCTGCATGAATGGATACACACACAATTACTACCACTTCTAAGTAGATACATTTAAAATAAAAAAAAAAAAAGGTGGGGAAAAATTCTAAGACAGTGAAGACCTCTTCTCTCCAGATGTGTATCCTTGAGCATGTGTACTCATGTGCATCCCCCCTCCCAGTTTATGAGAGAGATGCACACACACACACACACACACACACACACACAAACACACACAGATACAGACAGATATACACATACCAAAAACAAAACAAATAAGAAAAGCAACAGTTAGGGGAGTCAAAGATTTGCTTTGAAAACACAGCAAACAGGTCATGCAGGCAACATGCAGTTTCAGAGCCCTAAGGGAGTGAGAAACCTACATCTCCAAAACCATGCCAGAATCTACGGAGATACAAACAGAATATCCTTCTAGGACAGAAAGAGAGCAAGGAGAGGCCCCAGAAGAGCCTTCCGCTGGCTTCCATTGTACTTCCTGTATCTGGCTCTCTCTGAGAGGACCTTGTGTACAGATGACAAGCCCTTCTTTATTTGA
Source organism: Dicrostonyx torquatus (assembly GCA_028555095.1). Taxonomy (NCBI): domain Eukaryota; kingdom Metazoa; phylum Chordata; class Mammalia; order Rodentia; family Cricetidae; genus Dicrostonyx; species Dicrostonyx torquatus. Next base: position 234,176 of record JAQHUG010000433.1, on the reverse strand, counting down.
GCTCTTCAGAAGTGCCTTCATGGTCCTGGCAGCAGGACAGTACCCTTAATAAGCCAATGGGCCTCAATGGCAGGCCACCCCAGTCTGGGTGATGTATCTGATTCCACAAAGGTTTATCTGTGGTTACTTTTTCCCTCTGTGGGTTGTGCTGTGTTTGTTTCACCTCATTTACATGCCTGTGGAGTGGTCTGCCGTAACTTTTGAGAAAAAGCTATTTCAGCCTCTCTGCCCCTGGTTCTGGGAAATCTTTCCTCTGTGAGGAGCATGCTTCTCAGAACAAATGCTTTTATTGACACCTCCTGGCAATCACTGGTATTGTAAGCAAAGACAACGCAAATCCCTCTCTCTGTAGCATGCTGTGTCCATCCCAGGATCCTCAGCAACCATTCCACTCTCCTTGAAAACCAAGGGCAAGCAGTGCAGTGACAAATAGAAGTAAATGTGGAATAGTTTCTACATGGAAAGTTTTTTTTCTTAAATAAAGGAAATACCAACTGAAGAAAACAGAAGACAAAGTAATCCATAATCCATGAAAGTCTCTCAGACCTAACATGCCCATCCCACTCTGGCTTTGTTTCTCTCTGTTACATGGCTCATTTTTCATATGTTATAAACATGCTATATTTTACTTAATGATTTCTTTTTCCCCCATCAGCGTATCATGAGGGCAGGGACTTTTTTTTTAATCTCCATTTGGTTATTACAGATTGCTTAGGATCTGTCTAGAAGGAGCCTTAACTGTCACAGGAATGAAGTAAAGTGATCAAAGGATATGCTCTCCAGAAAAGGCATGGGCTGAGAATGTATAGAGAATCCAGTCAGACACCATGATATGAGGGAGAAACTAAGACACGTAGTCTAATGGTTGCCTGATTTTCTTTCCCCCTTTTTGGAATAGAGTCTCATGTAGCCTAGGCTAATCTCAACCATACTAAAGAGCTGAGGATGTCTATTTTTATGCAGTGCTGGGGTTTAAATCCAGGACCTCATTCATGCTAGGCAAATAATTTATCAGATAAGCTACGTTCCTAGACCTAGTGTCCTCTCTTGAGCGATCACAGTCTCCTTCAGAGACTCACAGAGAGCACCTTAATTGGCCCACCCAGTGTGGCTCCCATGGCACCTGATGACCTCCATGTGTGCTGCGCCTTGGTCGGTCCTGAGGGGAGAGACCATTGATCTTGCATTCATAGCAGGCTTCAGGTGAGAGTGACTCTTCCTCATCTGGGGTGGTCTGAGATCCAGAGCTGAACCCAGGGCTGGAGATGCAGTGTCTGAGCCAGATAGATGGCATAGGGGCAACTTTCAGAAACAGACTGGTAGCACCTCCCTCACCATCTCCCATCATACCTCATTCTGAGCTGTGGGCACAGGCACCATCAGGCAAATATGCATATGTGTGTGCTGGCATGGTTGTGTATGTACATGTGTACACATCTACATGAGCGATGTGTGTCCCTTGGCTTACTTGGGCACTAGTATGAACACAAGAATGGGATGATGAACATGCAATAGAATAGAAGAATGTGTCTGTGTATATCCAGAAACATGTACATTTGGGATCCTACAAGTATATATGGAAGATGGTGTGTATATACACCTGTGCCCACTGGGATGCATGAATCTATATGAGTGTGCTTATGAGTATAATAACACAAGCACAGTCTTCTCTCTGTATCCTTATATTCAACTGGTTATCAAAGGACTGAAGATGTTTACTGTGTTGTGATCTTTTGTGTGGTTAGGCCAGTCTTAGTTAACTCCCTACTGAACGTGTAGTGATCTTTTCTTTGTTAATATTCCCTTAATAAAACAGTGCAACAGTTATATATATTGTTTTATATTGTATCATGTGATATAAATTATGTAGAGATGATTATTTATTTTCAAGATAGGGTCTCATGTTACCCATGCTAACCTCAAATTTGCTGTATAACGAGGATGACCTTAAATTTCTGGTTCTCTTGCTTGTACCTTCCAAGTGCTGGGGTTACAGGAATGACTGGTGTACACAATGCTGAGGATCAAACCCAGGACTTTGGATGTACGAGACAAGTATTCTACCCACTGAGTGACATCCCCAGCCTGTGATGATTTAGAGTATACGGAGGAATGTGTGTAGGTCCTGTGCAAATGCCATGTCGTTTTATATAAGGGACTAGAATATCCTTACATTTGGGTATCCATGAAATAGAGGTGATGTTATTGTACAGCAGTTTTCTGGTGTTGATAAATCATTCTGTCCTTGAGGAAGGGTCCATGAGGCACAGGAAATAAGCAACTCATAAGTTTCAAGAGGTACCTAAAACTTACTAGATGCACAAGGCTCCTACTCCCATCGCTGTTATATAAGCAGCAAGGAAAGCTGAGGAGACTCTCCATCCTGTTAAGGTGCTTGCAAATCTTGCAGTGAATTCCAAGATTTCAAATTCCCTGAGTCATTACTCATGTAGGTTGGGCCTGCTTTCTCATTCTCTCTCTCTCTCTTCCTTCTTTCCTTCCTTCTTATTCTTTCTTTCTTTAAAGATTTATTTATGTATTTTATGTATATGGGTGTTTTGTCTGCATGCATGTCTGAACACTAGAAGAGGGAATCAGATCCCATGGGACTACAGTTATAGATGGTTGTGAGCCACCATGTGGATGCTGGGAGTTAAACTCAGGACCCCTGTAAGAGCAGCCAGAGCTTTTAACTGCTGAGCCATCCCTCCAGTTGATGGGCTTTCGTTGACGTAGCTGCCTTTGGGTCATCTATGTTTCTGTAGATAACCTCTTACCCACACTCCTCTAAGTATCCCATTGGTGAGTAGTAAACTCAGGGGTTCACCAAGTTGGAATTGAATGGTATCATTACTTTAATCTGTTGCTGGTTTCATATCTGGGGTGAGCAGATGTTTGTTCATGTCTCCCAGGAATTGTGTCACATATGAGGGGTACAGGAAGCAATCTTGCATGAATATGGAGGGAGGATTTCATTTCTGTGTGTGAGGGTTCATATTTGTTTCTTCATGTGTACTAACCTGGATCATGGATAGCCTATAAATATCTCCAGGTTGTAGGCAAATACAAGCCTGAACAAAAAAATGGAATAATGACACAGACATGTACTCATGTATACTGGCATTTATGAATGGCTGGCTGTACTTGGGCTTCTCTGTGTATGCTTATAGGAACCTACATGCACAGGCAGGTGGAGCTTTGTTAATGGATTATGTGTGTATAAGAATCCAATGTTCATGATCAGGGCATGAAAAATGTGACCACTACACTCTTGCCCACCCCCCTTGACCTCTTACCCTTGTCCAGCCCGGAAGTAGCCTTGGGGACAGCCACACAAGAAGCCACCAGGTGTGTTGGCACAACCATAGCTGCAGGGGCTGCCTCTCTCTGCACACTCATCCACATCCTGGCAGCCTCCAAGGTTCTGGTTGAAACGGAAACCAGAGGGGCAGACACAGTGGAAACTGCCAAGAGTATTGAAGCAAGAGGCACTGCCACAAGCTGTGGGTGACAGGGCACACTCATCTTCATCTGTAGGCAGAGAGAAAAGGAGGGACAGAATGGAAGAAACCTTGTATGCCCAGAACCTTTCACTTGAATACACACCACTCTAGTCTGTACCCATTGCAGACATTACTAATCAATCACAGTACTCTTCACTGTGTAAATACTCTAGTAGACTCACTAGGAGCTCTCAAACTATATTTGCCATGGATGGAGCTAGAAAACATCATATTGAGTGAGGTAACCCAGACATGGAAAGACAATTATCATATGTACTCACTCATAAGTGGGTTTTAAAGCAAAGAAAACCAGCCTACAAATCACAATCCCAGAGAATCTAGACAACAATGAGGACCCCAAGAGAGACATACACGGATCTAATAATCTACATGAGATGTAAAAAAAGACAAGGTCTCCTGAGTAAATTGGGAGCATGTGGACCATGGGAGAGGGTTGAAGGGGAAGGGAGAGGAAGGGAGGGGATCAGAGAAAAATGTATAGCTTAATGAAATCAATAAAAAAGACAAAACGCCCAGAACTATCTTTGCCTTCCTCCACCTACTGCCTATTTCCTTGGCTCCTACAGCATTTCTCAAAAATTTCCCCTATATCCCAAGTGGTTGGTTATTCTAGAACAAGCTTTCTCATGTGAGGCCAGGTCATTCTGTGGTAGGAGCAAGTACTGTAAGATATTGAGCAGTATCCTTAGGCTCTGCCTATGATACTAGGAGCTTCTCATCCCCTACTTTCTGTATTCACAATAAACAGTGCTAATCAACCACAGTACCCTTTACTGTGCAAAGCTTCCCGTAAGCTTGCTAGAAGCCCTAAGACTGTTTTCCTCTATCCCCTGTCAACTCCCATCCTCTGCTGCAAAGCTTGTGGGAGCTGTCAAAGTAAGAGTTGAGGAGATGTCACAGGTCTCAGGAGAGCACATGGGCTCCGCAAAGGTAGAGGGTAAAAGTTACATATACATATATGCCTGTAACACAACTAATGAAATGAGAGGTCATGGATTTGGGAGAGCATGAAAGAAGGGGTATATGGAAGGGGTTAGAGGGAGGCAAAAACAAAAAGACTATGGGAGAAATGTTGAAAGTGATAGAGATGAGGCTGTTGAAAGAAGAGCCCGGGGCAGTAAAATACAGGGAAAGCTGTGATACAGAAGGCAAGCTCACTAATTCAAGAGCCTCTGAGACTGACGTGGCAAAGATGCAAAGATAACAGCATGTGTATCTTGAGGTGCATTGCTGTACTCAGGGCAGACATGACTAATCAATCACATCATGCTTCCCGTTGTATCTATGGTAGGCATTGCCAAATCTTGCTGCTCTGCCCATGGCAGATGTTGCTAATCAATCACAGCATTCTTTCTGTTGCACACTTGGTAGACATTGTTAACCAACCCTAGTCTTTTGGTGCTGCACTTTTTCCAGGTAGTCAAGCCACCACTCTGTAACAAATGGATCTGAGCCCTATGCCATGCTTGGTTAGCAGTCCAATGACATCCCAGTGGTCAACTTTTTAGGCTGGTCCATTTAATTTATAGATGGACTAGCTTGTCATAACATCTGTAGGAGAAATGGTTCCTACTTGTCTGCACTGGAAAGATCCTGGTGGGTGCTTGGTTTCCTCCCAGCCTTTGTCACTCACCCACACACTGGGTCCACTGGGAATGCTGGGTGAAGCCTTGGGGACAGTTGCAACGGTAGCCCCCCAGCTCATTTTGGCAGTCAAATTGGCAGAGATGGGGCCTGTCACATTCGTTTACATCTGAGACACAGAGAAAGAGAGAAAGAAAGAGAGAAGATTGGTGGGTGGTTTTTGGGAGCATCCTCCAGACTGAGAAGCCACTCAACTTCTACCTCACCTTCACAGCTGTGGCCAGAGCTGTCCAGGATGAAGCCTCTGTTACATTCACAGTGGAAGCTGCCTGGGGTGTTCTGGCAGTGTCCATGGGCACCACATAGGCCAGGTTGGGCCAAGCACTCATCATTATCTATAGAGGACAGAGAATGGACAGGGTTGCTTTGGGCTTAGGGGATGGACATGAAGGGCTGCCATGCTAGTGTTGACACTACACAGTGTAGCTTCAGAGGAGTCACCCCCCCCTCGCTGTGCTGCTTTCTTTTTCTGTGAAACAAGAAATGAATAGTTCCTAGCTCACAGAAGTGCAGCCAGTGTTAGCGGTACTGAATATAAAGTGTATTGCTTGAAATTCAAAGTTGTGCATGCTGGGGTAACTGACTCCTCTCGTCTCCTCCGTTATAACAGAGAAAGTAGTTACTTGTTTGTATTTTAGCATGAGAATTCAGCAGATTTAACCATGCTAGAGTTTAAGAAGTTCCAGCTCTGAGAGTCAGGTATTACCTACACTGGGCTGAGGGTGTGGCTTAGTAGTAGCATGCTCTCCTGAAAACCCCAATACTGTTTTTAAAGAGTCAAAAAATCCATATGCAGTCAGATGTGCTTGCACAGGCCCATAATCTCAGTTACTTAGGACCCGAAGGCAGAAGGATCACAAGTTCAAGGTCATCTAGGTCAACCTAGAGAGATCCTGTCTCAAAACAAAAAGTAAAATGAAGGGCTGGGCAGCTAGCTCAGATATTGTTTTCTGTGTGAGGACAAGGACCTGAGTTCTGTCTTCAGAACCAGATGTGGTGTATGTCATCACCCACAGAGACTGGTGGTCCCTGGAGCCTGGGCAGCCAGTTCATCCTAATTCCAGATTCTAATGGGAGACACTATCTCAGAAAATAAGGTAGGGGTGGAGCTGGAGAAATGACTCAGTGGTTAAGAGTCATTCTGGCTGTTTTTACAGAGGACCCTGATTTCCCAAGCCCACATGGTGGATAACAACACTCTGTAACTCTAGTCCCAGGGATTCTCCACCTGTGGCCCCTGCAAGCACTGCATGTATGTGATACACATACATACATACAGGCAACATATCCATACTCATGAAATAAAAATAGGTAAGGACCCAGGCCAGACAGCTGTGACACATGCCTTTAATCCCAGAACTTGGGAGGTAGAAGCAGGCAGATCTTTGTGAGTTTGAGGCCAGCCTGGTATACAGGGCAAGGGTCAGGGCTACACAGAGAAACCCTGTCTTGGAAAAAAGAAAGAAGAAAAAAAAGTAAAGTCTCAAACAAAACAAAACCAACCCCCCAAAAAGGTGTGTGTGTGTGTGTGTGTGTGTGTGTGTGTGTGTGTGTGCTGAAAAGATGACTCAGTGAGTAAAACACTATTAGGGAAGAGAAGAAAAAGTTGGGCATGGGTAGTAGTAGTGCCCAGCCAGCCTAGCCTGTTTGGTGGACTACAGGTCAGCAAGACACCGTTTATCTTTAAAAAAAAAAAAAGAGGGGCACAGGTGAGATGACTAAGTTGGTAAAGGTGCTTGCTGTCACGCCTGAGTGGCTGAGTTCCTGGAGCCCATGGTGGAAGGAAGGAACTGATGTCTGAAAGCTGTCCTTTGACCTCCACGCACACCATGGACACACAAACACACACTTGCATGCAAAATAAAAGAAATGTTAAAAGTAAATAAAGAATAGTTAAAAATAAATGTTAAAAAGAAAATGAGAAAAAGAAGAGACACCAGCAGACAAGAATCTTGCTCTGTCTCTTGTCTGTCTGTCTATCTGTCTGAACACCCCAACTCCTGGCCATGTGGGGCTGCAAGAAGGTGTCTGGCTGCAAGCTAGGGATGGAACTCTCATTGGAAACCAACTGTGCTGGTGGTACCTGGACCTTGGGCTTCTCCTCTCTACAATTGTGCAACACAAAATCTCTAGTGTCTATTTAAAATTTTTGTTTTTCCATTTGTGTTTTTTGTGGATGCATGCATGTGTGTTTATGTGTGTGTCTGTGTGTTTGCGCGCGTGCGTGAGCGTGCGCACATGTGTATGCAGGTTGTCATGGAAGCCCATAGCTGACATCAGCAATCATCCTTAATCTCTTTTACCTTATTCACTGAGGCAGGCAGGGCTCTTAATCAAACCAGAGCTCCCCGATATGGTTAGTCTTACTAGCCAGCTCACTTTGACGATTTCATGTCTTCACCTTTCCAGGCTGGAATAACAGGCAGCCACCATGCTTACTGGCATTTACGCAGATTTTGGGCATCAGAACTCCAGTTCTCGTGATTGCATAGCAAGCTCTTTACCTAGCCCCAGTGCATTATTTTTAAAATATTAGTGTGCGTGTGTGTGCGCTTCTGTGTGAGAGGTTGGCATCAGGTGTCTTGCTCAATCACTCCACCTTTTCTTACTGAGAGTTTCTCACTGAACTTGGAACTTATTGATTTGATTGGACTGACTGGGATCCTACTTTCTCTACCTCCCCAGAAGTGCCTGGCTTTTAAAGTGAGTGATGGGGATCTGAACTAGGGTCCTCATAGCTTGAGCAGCAAGCACTTTTTACAGACTAACACATCAGTTTCAGGCCCATTTGTTCATCAATCTTATAGTCTATGAACATCATTAACACAGCTAGTGCTAGCCAGAGGGTTGGGGGAGGGCTGAGTACTCTCTTTGCCTAGGCTGGCACTAGAGGGAGCTCTAGTTCCCTCAGGTCCAGAAAACACTAGGAGGCCACAGCTCTGTGGCTTTTTGACTTCTGAACTACTTTCTCCAGAGTGGTTGTGTAAACTCCTGGAGTATGGGGAACACCCTGGGAAAGCTCAGTAAAAGAGACCCAGCAGGGATGGATCATGGGCAAGGGGAGAAGTCCTGGGCCTAGACCAGAGGGATTTCTGAGGGTAGGTCTCCCATCTCCTTAGGGTAATGAAGAAGGTTCTAGATGCCGCCAAGATGCCAGTATCCAGGGACTGCATTCTAATTACCCCCATGTCCTCTATGCCTGACACATGAGGAGTGTTTGACATTGTTTTTGTATCACAATATGAGAAGGCTAGGGTTGTGAGGGCTGTGTTGGGGAGTGGGGTGGGAAGTAGACAACACAACTCACCGAAGCAAGCCTGGTGATGCTGCATGAAGCCAGGAGGACAGCGGCAGGCGAAGGCGCCCATGGTGTTGACACAGACGAACTGGCAGTTGTGTTGTCTGGAGGTGCACTCGTCCAGGTCTGCAGCACAGGGGGTCCAAATGGTTCAGAGGGCAGGGATCAAGGGGTGCTCAAGGGTGGAGCTTAGCCAAAGGACTTGAAAGCTAAGGAGACAGTACACAGAGGAGCTTGGGGAGAGCGCTGAGGAGACAGGCTTGAGGGTGTGCAGACATGGGGTGGGTTTAGCGGGTGGTTTGAGAGGAAGTTTCAGAGACTGGGCCTGAGGGTACAGGATTCAAGGGTCAGCTTGAGGATCAAGGCTGGGGTCATAAGGGACCAGTTAAGGGGGCAGGGCTCAGAGGAGGTTTGAGGAAGGTAGCTCAATGGTGGGTAGAGTGTACGTATAGAGTGGGGAGTAGGAGGGAGGGGCTGCTCAGGGGGTAGGTTTGAGAGGTGATGGCTCGAGGACAGAGGTTCAGGGGATAATTGTGAGTGGGTCTTATGGGTCCAGGCTTAGGTGTGGGGCTTGGGATCACACTTGCCACTCTAAGCAGGGTGCTCTTGCTACTGGAAGGGTGGCAAGAGAGATACCTTGGCTGCGATAGGATCAACTCTGTACAACTTAGAGTGTCTAGAGACCAATAGGGGACAGGGAGGACTGGGGGAGGGAAGGACATCACCTTTGCAGGTCCTGAGATCTTCCTCCAACAGGTAGCCGCGGGGGCAGGCGCACAGAAAGGTGCCCTCTGTGTTTTTGCAGAGGAAGGCACATGGCTTTGGGTCATGGCTGCACTCGTCCACATCTAGGTGGGATGGCAGGGCATGAGGGGATCACAAAGACATGGCTAGGGACTGATGGGGGCCTCACAGGCTGGGACCCCTGCTCATGCTCTGCTTATCAGAAATTGTGGAACCACCTAAGTTATTTAATTTTTATTATTAAATGTTATTTTTTTTACTTGTTTATTTTCATGAGACAAGGTCTCACTGGGTATCCCAGGCTCACCTGAAACTCACAGACATTCACCTGTCTCTGCCTCCTTAGTGCTGGGATTAAAGGTACAGGACACCATGTCTGTCCCTAAAAATTTGAATGACATTTACTTACTGTATGTGTGTATGAGGAGGGCACAGATATTTGGTGCATGTAGAGGCCAAAGGACAACTTGCATGAGTTGGCTCTTGCCTCTATTATTTGGGTCCCAGGTTTTGAACTCAGGTTGGCAGGTTTGGTGGCAAGCATCTTTACCCAGTAAGGCATCTCAATGGCCCTATTTTCTATTATGTAAGTGTTGGGGATCAAACTCGGGTCTTTATGTTTGCACATGACAGAAAAGAGCTCCACGTTCCACCTACCTCTGTGGACTCAGCAATAGAAAATACTTTGGGGGAAAAAAGTGTCATACTGAACATTCAGATTATTTTCCTTCAAGTTTCCCAAACACTACATGTCACAGCTGTTACACTGTGTTAGACTAATACATCAATGCTGAACAGACAAAGTGCCTTAACTCTATGTCACATTGTAATAAAGATGAGAAACCATATAAAATGATAATTTTATTTTATTTAAAATGACAAAATATTTTTGCGAGTGTTTGTGTGGATGTTTTACCTGCATATGTACATATATACATATGTGTGTACCTCCTGTGTGCAAGGTGCCTGGAAGGTCAGGAAAGAATGCTGGCTGTCCTTGAACTGGAGTTGCAGACACTTGTGAGCTGACATATGGGTGCTGGGAAACAAGCAGCTGGTGCCCTTAACTGCTAAGCTATCCCTCCAGCCTCTATTTTATTTTAGAGACAGGGTTTCAATATGGAGCTGAGGCTAGCCTAGAACTCACAAAGCAGCCAAGGCTAGCCTTTAGCTCACTGTAAACTCACTTCCTGCCTCAGCCTCCCATGAGGTAGGATTGCAGGCATGAACTATGATGACTCCCAAGATAGTTTAAACATTTTTAGGAAGCAAATGTGGGAAAGGGGATTATGAAGAGGAGGTGGGGTTGGACAGAGGTGGGAAGGAGATAGGAGAGTTGGGGTGAGTATAATTGGAATGTGATTAATAATCTATAAAATAATATGCAGATAATCATTATATAATACACACCTATGAACATTTTAGGGAAATTTAAATAATAAAATACATTAAAAACGAGTTGTAGGTATCATTAAGTAGTAGAGCATTTTTCTAGAATCTATCACCAAGAGGCTGGGGGCATGGCTTAGGGGTAGAGCCCCTGGGGGGGCCCTGAGTTCCATTCTTACTGTCACAAGAAGTAAAAGTGAAACTAAAGGAATATACAGGAGGAAGTGTGTAGGTCATAGGCAAACACTACACCATTTAAATTTTGTTATTTTAGTTTGTGTATGTGTGTGTGTGTGTGTGCACGCGCATGCATGTGCGCGCATCATGTGAGCGCAGGAGCCTGGTGGCCAGAAGAAGGCCTTGGGTTTCCTGTAATTAGTATTATAGGTTGGGGAGCTACCCAGTGTGGGTACTGGAAACTGAACTCAGCTTCTCTGTAAGTTCGTTTAACCACGTAGCCATTTGTTCAGCCCCAAAGACAATTTTATACTGGAGGCTTAAGGAGCTCCCAGTTTGGCATCTAATAGGGGAGTGAATATTGGAAAAATTCCCTTTGGCTCTGAGGGATGGATGAATGTTTACTTTCATGGGTGTGGTGGTTTGAATGAGAATGTCCCCCACAGCCTCATGTAACTGCACACTTGGTCCTCAGTCAGTGGTTCTGTTTGGGAGACTCAGGAGGAGAAACTTTAATGGAGAGATTGAGACACTAGGGATGAGCTTTGAGAATGTAAAGACTGCAATTTCTGGTTTTCTCTCTCTGCTTTGTGCTTGTGGTTCCAGATGTGACCTGTTAGCTTTCTGCACCTGCCACTATGCCTGCTGCTTGCTGTCATGCCTCCCAGTCATGACACACTCTCATTCCTCTGAAGCGTAAGCCCAAATAAACTCTCTCTCCCAGAAGTTGATGCGGTCATGGTGTTTTATTACAGCAACAGAAAAGCAAACTAATATAACAGAAAAGCAAACTAATATAGTGGATTGCGTGGCTGTAATCACAATCTTTCCGTCAGGAAAGTAGTCACTGGAGGTGAATAAGCACACAGGCACGGCTGCGTGCCAATGAAAACTCTACTTACAACTTTCCCCTCAGATTGGAGTTTGCAACCCACGATTTGGAGGAACACCTGGTACACAGTGTAACTGAAAAAAATCTTAGGATGTATTAAATAACAGGAGGAAATAGGAGCAGGAAATGTAATCCAAACAGGATAGAAATGCCAAAGAATGTTTGCTTCTGGTCTGTTTTTGAGTTCCTTAGAATGTACATGAAAACCAAGAGATACAAAGTGAGTAGTCCCATTGGAATGGAGGTTACAGACTTTTTGCAGAAGTCTAACTAGACCAAAGGCACAGGGTAGGGGTGGGACTTGGCTCACCCATGCAGGCAGTTGCAGTGGCATCTGGTGCATACCCAGCTTGGCAGTCACAGTGGAAGGAACCAATGCTATTGATACACTCGCCATGGTGGCACAGGTCAGCAAACATGTGGCATTCATCCACATCTAGGGACAAACAGGGCAGGGCAGAGGTTGGCTGGCTATCTTGTTCTCTTAAAGAATACCTTCTTTTCTACCCACAAGCCCTCTCTTCAGAGGCAAGTCCAGTCTTGCTTCCCTTTACTCTGACCACATGGATGCTACCCTAAGGCAATGGGTCAGTCCTGAGCCAGCAAGACATGCTGACAGAGCTTCATTCCACTGAGTATTTATATACATACATACATACACATATACACATACATGTATACACATAGATATACACACAACACACATACACACATACATATACACACATATACACAGATACACACATACATCACAATACACAGATAATATAATATGTATATACATACATACACATATACACACATATATACACATACATATACACAGATACAACACATACACATGCACACATACATGCACACACTTACACAGATTTACATACAGACAACACACACACACACACACACACACACACACACACACACCTCAACCTCAGTCTTATCAGCAAACAGCCACACCTTCTCAGGGCCAAACAGCAACATACATATTCAGAAGAATTAATAAACATCTTATTTCAGCCATGCACCCAGACGCTGCTGCAGAATCTTGAGTCACAGGGAAATGCACCCAATCCAGGGCTCCTTTGTACCCCAGGGACACTGAGAATAGGCACTTCTCTCTGGGGTCTAGCCTTTTTACTGTTTACTCAGGTTAACCACTTCACACTTGGTGATATACATGGACAGATTCACACCCATTCACAAATAAGCAAGCAGTCGTGTACTTACCCTTATAAACTTGGTAGAATTCACTAACACCCGACAGGCTCACTCCCCTATCCCCACAGCTTTCTAGTTCATGGGAAGGGCTGCTCTTCATAAGGTCCAGTGACCTCCATGCCCATGAGCAACACAATGCTCATTAATAAGCTTTCATACACAGAGGGTACAAATCAGCTCTCACACACATACATTAACAAGTTTGTGAAGAGAACTTATATCTTCTGATAGGTTCTCCCAAGCACATTAACAGGTTTGTACACACCACAAACAAGTAACACACACACACCTCTTCCCATGCCTGCTCACTTGGCCATTGTAGTTCATGCATGCGCAGGGCAAACACTGTTCTTGTATCTACCAGCACACTGGAACACACACACACACACACACACACACACACACACATGCAAATGCACACAGAGTAGCTCACACCATTGTAGCATAGCCACATAGCTTCAACACATCCTGAAGAGAACTTACCTTGGCCCTCGGTGCTGTAGCCCTTGCCATGGGGGCAGAGCTTCCTGTAGGCAGAGGTGCCAGGCAAGGGACAGAGCTCACAATGGGGCCCCCAGCCCCGGCCGCCTCCGCAGCAGCACTCGACTCTGGGCACAGCCTCACCACTGCTTGACCAACTCTGGCACATGGCCTGTAGCACCTCAGCGAAACATAGCCCCCGCCGGATATCTGCAGAGAATTGGTAGGAAGGGTGCTACCAGCTGCCTTGCCCAGGACCTTCTTCTATGTTGTGCCTGGCAGTCAGGCATATGTGTATAGGGGACCATCTTCCTGTTGGCACTGGACACTGTAAAACTCCCTTGAATGGGTCAGATAACACCCATTTGCTTCAGTGGACTGGGACAAAAGCTACTTACTTCCCCAAATATCAGTGTTAGCTCTGGGATAGGTTTTGAAGGTTAGATGGCCTCTATGGAGGGCAGTGTCTTTGTGAGAAAGGACAATTAAGGGGCAGCAGGGAAGCAGGGGAATGGGGGTAGGAAGGGTTGGTGCTTGGGATAGACCAACAGAGACAGAGGAGAAAAATATCAGGGCTGGTGAGATGGCTAACTTGAGTTTGATCCCTAGGATCCACAAAGTAGAAAGAAATAATCAACCTCCACACACGTACCATGGGACACTTATGCACAATGGTCCCCAAACCCTCAACACTAATAACAAATAAAGTGTAATTAAATAGAATAAAAAATAAGATCAGAGATAGGTGGGAAGTGAGGGCTAAATACAGACTAGAAGAGTCCCTACTGGTCACTTCAGAAAGCCAGTGCAGGGTATTTCAACCACTGAGATAGGATTTGGGGGCAAAGATGCTGAGTTGGCTTTGGGGTTAAGCTACAGTGTTGGGGTTGGAAATGGGGTGTCTAGGAGATAAATATCATCTGGCCAGAATCTAGGGGATGTACTTTATCCATGGAGGAGAGAGAAGAGGATGCGAACAGGAATGGACAGGTGCCTAACATAGAAGGTGCTGTCAAGGTCTTCTGCTGGGTTCAGTTCTTAGGTTGTTGTGGGAAACCCAAGGAGAGATCATTCTGGGCTGAAACCTCTAAGGCTACAGGAGTCATAGAGGTGGATGGGAAAGAATAGGAGAAAGAGGAGGAAGAGGACAACGAGGAATTAGCTCTTCTACAAAGTGTGTGCAGGCTCATGCATCTATATAGATAATGGTACAGCAGTTCCCTACATGTCTTCTCAGTGTTCCTGACCTCATCCCTGTCCCAGACCTCACAAATCTCTACTGTTCACCTTGTTTGTTCTGGTTACACTCACCATGGCACTCAGTGAGGGTGGGGCTGGGATGGAAACCTTCATCGCAATTACACTGGAAGCTTCCCACTGTGTTGATGCAGTGACCATGGGCACAGAGGCTTGATTGGGCCTGACATTCGTCCTCATCTGAGATGGAAAGGATGAAGCAGGCCAGAAGGGGAGGCCAACGCCCCCAAGCCAGTTGCCCTTGGCCTTGAAAGTTCCCCCTTTACTTTGAACTTTTCCCTCCATGTAGCTTTCTCTGTGCCCTAGAAGCACCACGTACCTGTGCAATCCTCCCCAGAGGGCTGGAGCTGCATGCCAGGTGGGCAGATACAGACATAGGTGCCGATGAGGTTTTTGCACAGCATGCCTCGGGTGTGGCAATCCTGAGACCCATCTGCACACTCATCCACATCTTTGGATGACCAGGGATAGTAGGTAAGTCAAGGTCGTGCCTTCCACAGCTTGGCTCCAGATGGGAAGAGCCTGGACCCCATACCCTAGCAGCCAAGGTGTCCCCTAGAAGTTCATGTGATACAAACAACTCTAAAGTTTTATAGGGTTGGTATTTAGAGTTGGGGTCTTTGGGAGGTGATAGGATTAGATGAGGTTATGAGGATGGGTCTCCCATCATGGTTTCAGTGGTGTTATAAGAACAGATGATTAAGCGCCTTCATATGTCTTGTTTTGTGATGTCTTGTGCCATATCGTGATGCCACTTGGAGACCCTCACCAGAACCATGAGCCAAATGTGTTGTTATTCATGTGTGTGTGTTATATACACACATGTGCATAGGTGTGCATGTCCATGCACGTGCACAGAGGGCAGAGGAGACTGTCATATATCCTGTTCTATCACACTATGCCTTTTTTTCTTGAGATGGTCTTACTGGACCTAGAGCTAAGCTGGCAGCCAGCAAGCCCCATGGATCCTTCTGTCTTTACAGTGTTGAGGTTAAAGGCCTTCATGTGGCCACACCCAGATTTTGCTGTGGGTGCTTATCTCTGAATTCAAGTCCTCATGCTAGTACAGCAAATGTTCTTAGTCACTGAGCCATCATTCTTGTCCCATATTTCTGTTCTCTATCAATCACCTAGTCTGTAGCAATCAGTTACAGCAAAAAGCTACTACTTCTCCAAAAAAGCAAAAAACCACGTCTCCTTCAAAACCTAGTGTCTACTTCATGCCCTAGTTCAGCTGTCTTCTATGTGAGCTTCTTTGCTGCTTATTTCTACCCTCTGGGGCTCAGTTCCATTTAAAGACAGGAAACCAAAGTGCTGAGACCACATCTGGATCTGTTCGAAGTCAGCACCATTTTTGGTGTGATGTTACTACACAGTGGAGAGCATAAGCTCAATGGTGGGGAATCAGAGAGCCCTTCCCATTGCCAGTCTGTGCAGACCCTACCTTGGCACATGGCACCATCCTTCCTCAGTGTGTAGCCAGCTGGGCAGGTGCATAGGTAGGAGCCCTCAGTGTTGTGGCAGCGGAAAGCACAGAGCAGTGGATTCAGGGAGCACTCATCAATGTCTGTGGAGGTCAGCATAGGTCTCATCTGGGCAGGCTCTCCCTGAGGTACCCCTGGTGTCTCCTACGATCAACCCTAGAGGATCCGTTATACAGCTCGGATCCTGCTCAGGAAGCATTGTACCTTCACAGATCATGGGGCCAGGCTCAAAGTACATGTGCATTTGAAACCTCCAATGACATTGGTGCAAATACCTCCCCTACAGGAGTCTCCTTATATAGGGAGTAAGGGGAGAATATGGAGGAACGAATTAATGATTATTTGAACACCTAAATAAATGCACGGGAAATGAACAACTGAGTGAACAAGGGAATCAATGAGCAAGAGATGAATGAATGAGCAAGGAGAAGCTAAGGGAAGAATGAGCCAGTGGAGCCCAGGTGAGCGAATGACTATGAGGATAAAATGGAGAGATGAGTCAGTGAACGACTGAGGACCAATTGAGTAAGTGAACAAACGATCAAATAAATGAATGAACAATTAAGCAAATGGGTGAATCAACTCTAATGCTGGTGAATGAATGCACGGACAATGGAAAATGAATGAGCAAGTGAAAGAATAAGTGAGTGTCTGAAACAGTCTACCTGAGTTAATGGGAGCGCACCAACTCCAGCTAGACTGGGAAGCAACAAACATAGGACCAAACTAGTCCCTCTGAATGTGGTTGACAGTTGCATGGCTGCGGCAGACTGAGGGGGCACTGGCAGTGGCACCAGAACTACGCTCTTTGGATGTATACCTTGCTCAGCCTGGATATGGTAGGGAGGGCCTTGGACTTTCCACAAAGCAAGGTGCCTTGCCCTCTCTGAGGACTGGATGGGGTGGAGTGGGAGGGTGTGTGGAAGGAATGGAGGAGGGGAGGGAATGGGAACTTGGATTGGTATTTTGTTTTTAAAATCTAATAGATTAAAGAAAGAAATAAAGAACAAATGAATGAGAATTGGAAAGGAGGAGGCAGGCTTAGCTTTTATGTGAACTTGACACACCTGGGGAAAGAGTCTCAGGATGGGATTGGTTACATCAGGTTGGCCTGTGGGCGTGTCTGGGGAAGACCCAGCCCACTGCTCCCTTCCCCAGACATGGTGTCCTGAACTGTGTGAGAGTAGAGATATAGAGTTGAGCAATGCAATTAGGCAAGCATGCATCCATTCATTTCTCTCTGCTCTTGACTTTGGATATCATGGGACTAGTTGACGTTCTTGCTGTGACTTCCCCACTATGATGAACTATAATTGTGAGCTGAAATATACCCCTTTCTCCTGTAAGGTTTTTTTTTTTGTTTTTTTGTTTTTTTTTTGAGACAAGGTTTCTCTGAGTAGCCCTGGCTGTCCTGGAACTCACTCTGTAGACAGGTTGGCCTTGAACTCACAGAGATCCACCTGCCTCTATCTCCCGAGTGCTGGGATTAAAGGTGTGTACCACCACTGCCCAGGTCCCTAAACTGCTTTTTGTCAGGATATTTTATCACCTCTGTAGGAATTAAGGTAGGATAGGAGAATGCGTGGATGAGGAAAGTGACAGTGGTGGGCGAAAGGCTCCTTAGCTACCCACCAACGCAGGTGATGCTGGTGAAGTCCAGGCTGTAGCCAAAGG
Organism: Dicrostonyx torquatus; assembly: GCA_028555095.1. Classification (NCBI taxonomy): domain Eukaryota; kingdom Metazoa; phylum Chordata; class Mammalia; order Rodentia; family Cricetidae; genus Dicrostonyx; species Dicrostonyx torquatus. Next base: position 216,395 of record JAQHUG010000433.1, on the reverse strand, counting down.
GACACTTGCAATGGAAGGAGCCATCAGCGTTGACACAGGGACCATCCGTGCAGATGCCAGGATTCTCTGAACACTCATTCACATCTGCAGGGTTGAGACACAGTGCCTGTCCACCTGTCACTGAGTGGACTCCAAAGCTTGAGGATCCATGCAGAGCTGAGACAGAAGGTAGGAGTTCCTAGAACCCAGAAAAAAGCCTTACCTTTTCTGGAGCCACCTGGGCCTGGGACAGCCCCATGGCCAAAGGGACAGAGCTCCTGAAAAGTAACTGGAAAGAAAATGGTAAGTGGGATTAGAAGAGTCAGGGGGGTCAGCACAGACAACAGTCCCCAGTATCTAAGAAGGGTGAGGGAAGAATGGAGAGATGGTCGGGGGGCCAAAACTCACCACTGTCCTTCTGAGGGCACAGTTCACAGGGCTCCCCCCAACCCTCTGCAGGGTTCTTGCTGCAGCAGCACTGGGTCTTTGTGGTGTTGAAAGCTTTGGGCATTGAACACTTTCCGGCCTCAAACCGGGTGAAGCAAAAACTCTGGCGAATGTCTGTGGAGAGGGAGGTGGGGACGATAATAGTGGACGAGAGCAGCCAGGAGCTGCGCCTGACTGGCTAATCTTCTGTATCCCAACCTTGGTGAGTGGGTAACCCTGGTTCTACTAGCCCCCAGTGAAAATATGCCACACACCTGACTAGACCCAGTTGTTTGGGAATGAACCTGTGATGTACTCTGGGCCAATGAGAATGAGCTGGGAATCCTTCCCAGCCGTGTTTCAAGCCACTTCTTATGTCTGTGCATGCGTTTTGCTGACAAACTTCCAACGTGGCCCTTGTGCCAGGTAGAATAGCCAAGCTCCACCCATTGCTTTTGAATCAGAGTTCTCTTCTTAGAATGACAAAGATCATTTTCAGAGGGTTGGAAGACCTGGTAGGGCAGCCCCTCAGCCTCCAACCTGTCAGCCTGAGTTCTTACAGGCAGGCTGGGGTATAACTTACCACTGGGCCCTATCTTCCCTTCACGGTTGATTCTGGTTAAATTGAACGGTAGGCTCTGGAACAGGCATTTGTCATATTTCTCGAAACACTCACCAAAACAGTAGTGTCCACTGTCAGAGAGGACAAAGCCAGAAGGGCAGAGACACTGGAAGGTTCCAGGACTGTTGACACAGGTGCCAAGAAAGCAGAGGCTGGGCTCCTCCAAGCATTCATCAGTATCTGCAGAGGCAGGGATGAGAGCTGAGATGGAGGTAATTGTATCTCCAAAGCGGGGGGAGTTTAGCTCTCCAATGTGCTCCTAAGCATGGAAGCAGGGTAGGGGCTGGTGATTGCAGAGGGAGTCACCACTAGGTGGGCAGTGTGTATGTGGAGGTCTTTCTCAGGTATAGTCAGAGTAGGGGGCATGTTCTTTTAAATTTATTTCTGTGTTTTTAAGGTGTGTGTGTGTGCACATGCATGTGGGAATGTACACGTGAGTACAGGTGCCTGTGGAGGCCTTAGGTCCTGGATCTCTCTAGAGCTGCCGGTTGTCAGCTGCCTGATGGGGGTGATGGTCCTCTGCAAGAGCAGTAGGCTCTCTGCTGAGCCACCTCTCTAGACTCAGAAATTCATCTAAAAAAATGCTGGGCATGGTGGTGCACACCTTTAATCTTAGCACTCAGAAAGCAGAGGCAGGCAGATATCCGTAAATTGCAGACTAGCCTGGTCTACATAGAGAGTTCCAGGATATCTAGGGCAACTAGTGAGACCTTGCCTCAAAACCAACAATTATTATACTTGTATTTATTTTGTGTGTACACGTGTGGAGGTCAGAGGACAACCTACAGGAATCAGTTTTCTCTTCCTCTGCGTGAATTCCAAAGATGGAACTCAAGCTTGGAAGCTAGTGACTTTACCTGTTGAGTTATGTCATCATTAGAGACTGAAAACTGGGCAAAGTTAATCGAGACTAGGGATATTTTGCCTGTACTAGTTGGAGTTAGCTCATGTACCAGGCTAAACTAGATAGAATATGTAGTAAGAGGTGTGGAGGGCTGTGTCTCACCGTGGCTAGCTTATACCTGGAATAATTACACAGAAATTGTATTCATTTAAATTACTCCCTGGCCCATTATCTCTAGCCTTTTATTGGCTAACTCTCACATCTTATTTCAACCCATTTTTAATAGTTTATAAGTCACCATGAGGTAGTGGGCTTACCGAGAAGATTCTGACCCTGGTGGCTTCATGGCGGCTCTCTCCCTGACACAATCTTCTTCCCAGCATACTGTTCTGTCTACTCCGCCCACCTAAGGGCTGACCTATCCTACAGGCCAAGGCAGTCTCTTTATTAACCAATGAAAGCAACACAAAATACAGAAGATCCCTCCTACACCAAGAATAAATTAGAAAAGACCAGGCTGGACTGGTCTAAACGAGTTCATTCTATACACAACAGCACATTTGCTGGAGCCAGAATGGCCTGTTAGCCAAGGTTATACAAGGCTAGCCCAAACAGAAAATAGATGTTGGCAGGTCAAACTGGCCCAGATTGTAAAAGGTTAGTACCAACAAAAGACTGGATCATCAGCAGTTGGGCCAGACTGGTTCAGATCATGGTCAAACTGACACACTTGCCTCACCAAGTGGGCTCATCAATATCTGCAGAGGGAGATGGGAAGGTAGGGTCACCATGGACCCCAAGGTTATTGAGCTTTCTTTATATTTCTGCCCACAGCCTAATCCACCTGCTCAGACATGCTAGTCCAGGTTAGCATATATTATATGAGACTAACCTGGTGAATTAGCTAGCTAGATCAAGTTAGACTAATTAGTCTAAAGTATATGACATGATTCTTGTGGATGAGAATTCTATGGAGTCTCTGAAGTACAATGATACTCAAAACCAAGTATATTTTACAGGGATCACAAAGAATTCTCTGAGCCCTGAGAGAAAGGCCTGAACCAGGAGCCCCATACAGTTCTAATAATAATGGAGCTGCACTTGGTCATGTGCTGTGTGCACCTGCACTCTGGTAGGAGGTTGGACACTCACCAATACAATGGCCACCCTGCACCTGGAAGCCAGGGGGACAGATGCACTGGAAGGAGCCTTCCAAGTTCTGACAGGTGCCTGGCAGACAGGTCCCTGGCAGGCTCAGACACTCATCAATATCTGTGGAGGAGAAAAGAAGAGGAACTCAATGCCAGAGAGGAGTTGGAGTGTTCCCTGAGGCTTTGGCAAACATCTGCAGGCGATTTGGGGGACAAGCCCTTTCAGGGATAGAAGCTGAGACTCTGGAACACAGGGGCAACAGAGGAAGGAAGGGTTGCTTGTTGTTGCTGGGTTTATAAACCTGGAGGGAAGCAGGGAGCAAGATTTATGAGCCACCTGCAGGTTCCCTCCAAGATTTCCATGCCGTCCACTCGATATATCTGCTATTTGTTATTTCATAAATTTCTCGTTTGCAAGATGGCCTTGCCCTGAACTATAGTCAGGTCTTTATATATATATATATATACTTTACAATAAATAAGATGGATGAGTAAGGAGCTCATGAAGTCCCATCCCCCCACTTGAAGAGCTGTTGGCAATTGCTGGCTGCAGCAGGAGGGTGTCAGTTTTCACCCAGTATATGGCCCCTGATAGGTTGCCTGTGTTCTAGTAGATGACTCCACACCCACCCAAATATGGGCAACAGTAAATGCACTCAGTGTGCCTAACAAAGAGCACATGGAGATGGGAGGGAAAGTGGTGGTGGGATATGGGAGGAGGTGCAGGGCAGGGAGCTGGGGGTGGATTTGATCAAAACCACATATGCACGTATGAAATTCTCAATTTAAACTGGCAAACTGAATCCAAGAACACATCAGAAAATCATCCACCATAATCAAGTCGACTTCATCCTAGAGACAGATGCAGGGATGGTTTAACATACGAAAATCTGTCAATGTAATCGACCATATAAACAAACTGAAAAAAAAAGACCACATGATCATCTCATTAGATGATTAAAAAACATTCAACAAAATACAACACTCTTTATGATAAAGGTCTTGGAGAGAGCAGGAATACAAGGAACATACCTAAATATAATAAAGCAAATATACAGCAAGCCAATAGCCAACATATCAAACTAAATGGAGAGAAACTCAAAGTGATCCCACTGAAATCAGAAACAAGACAAAGTTGTCCACTCTCTCCATATCTATGCAATATAGTTATTGAGGTCCTAGCTAGAACAATAAGACAACAAAAGGAAGTCAAGGGGATACAAATCGGAAAAGAAGTCAAACTCTCACTATTTGCTGATTATATAATAGTTTACATAAGCAACCCCAAAAATTCTACCAAGGAACTTCTAAAACTCATAAACATCTTCAGTAATGTAGCAGCATACAATATTAACTAAAAAAAAATCAATAGCCCTCCTTTACACAGATGATAAATGGGCTGAGAAAGAAATCAGAGAAACATCACACTTCACAATAGCCACAAAGAGCATAAAATATCTCAGAGTAACTCTACCAAATGAGTGGAAAACCTTTAGGAACGTTAAAGAACTTTAAATCCTTGAAGAAAGAAATTGAAGAAGACACCAGAAAATGGAAACATCTCCCATGCTCTTGGGTAGGTAGGATTAACATAGTAAAAATGGCAATCTTACCAAAAGCAATCTACAGATTCAATGCAATGCCCATAAAATCCCA
>JAQHUG010000433.1:191348-209672 GCA_028555095.1 Dicrostonyx torquatus | reverse complement strand
AATAAAAAAGAAATTCTCAACTTAAGAAATGTATAGATGTGAACTGGAAATTATGATCAGTCAAAAGTAGCAACTGCAGGTATATGAGGAGCAGACTCACTGATATGGGCCCCGATGCTGAGGGAGAGACTCACCCATGCAGTCTTTCCTGTCAGCTGTGAGCTCAACGCCATCTTGGCAGAGGCAGTAGAAGGAACCAGCTGTGTTGAGGCACTGGCCAAACTGGCACACATGACCCAAACTGGTACACTCATCAGTGTCTGCACAGAGGATGGGCAGATCACTATGGGCCCCAAGGGGACTGGACAACTAAATTAACAGGTTGACTTAGATTTATTAAGGACTCGTGAATAGACTCTATATCTTATCTTGTGAGGTAAGTGCCAATATTTTCTAACACACAATCATGAAATGCTATGAATTTGTCACCAAGTACTCAATTAATTACATCCCACACATTTAGATTTGTTTTCATTCTTATTTAATTAAAGTATCTTCTAATTTCAGCTTATTATTTTATTTTGATATATCATTTATTATATTATTTCTGAATTATACATTATTTCCTAATTTAATTTGCCAAATTTTGTTTAATTAAAATATTTTTATTTTGAAAGAATTCTTTAGTTTTATTTATGTGCATACGTATGAGCTTGCATGAGTTTGTGTAAAACACATGTGTGCTGGTATTCCTAGAGATGGGAAGAGGGTGTTGGATCACCTAGAACTGGAGTTATAGATGGCTATGAGTCAGAACTCAGGTTCTCTGTAAGAGCAACACATGTTCTTCACCAGTGACCCCTCATATTCCCAGTCCCCATGTCATGCATTTTTGAAGCTCTACTTCTGGATTGCCTATGTACTTATGAGTTGGTCTTCTCAGAGAGACGAAACTGCTCAATATATACTCTGTGTCTCAGTCTTTAAAACAGCCTTGAGCCTGCTAGGCTTGTACTATTCAGCTCACTGCCCCTCTGTCTCTGATACTATTTCTTGCTGGAGAAACTATATAGTTTGATATTTGTGCTTGGAGGTACTATTTGTTCCAGACAAGGGAGATGGAGGCACAGAGGGTTAAATGGCATGCCTAGTGATGCAACCAGTCACATCTACTCCCATACTCCAGGCTTGTACTACTCACATCCTGCCTATGTGATTTCATTCCACCAATTCCATTTCAAATGTCTAGGTGCAAAATGCCTGCACATCCTTTCTTCTGCCTCAATCTTTTCTGGGCTTGGAACTAACAAAAGAAGTCCAACATGCCCAGATCTCATTGCAAAAATACCACCAATATGAAAGATCAAACAACTATCTTCTCTCCAAAACCTACCAGTCTTGTAGAAATATTTACTAATGAGAATTAGACTAACCCCAGGATATAGAATTTAAAACAACAGTAATAAATTTCATCAAAGAATTCAATGAGTTTTTAAAAAGACACAAACAGCTTGATGAATTCAAGGAGAACGAATTGGAGGAGCATAAGCATGTGAGAGATGCACAAGAAAACACAGGCATGAGGCTGATGGGAATGAAGACAACACAGGACTTGAGAATGGGATTCAGTATGGAGGGAAAAACACTGAAGAGGTCGCAAGCTGAAATTAAGATGAAACTGTAAAACCCAACAACAATGAGAAAACTCAAAAGAAAGTCTTACATGTAAAATGAATCAAGCAGAAGACAGAATATCAGGTCTCAAAGATAAAATAAAGGATCTCTACCACTGCTTGGATATGAGCAAAGGACTTGACATGCTATTCCACAGATGCTTGTTCAGTCATGTTCGCTGCGGCTCTATGCACAATTAGCTAAGAAACAGAAACAACCTAAATGTCCTTCTACTGACAAGTGGATAATGAAAATATGGTATGTATACACAATGGAATATTATTATGTAAAGAAAAGTGGAATCGTGAACTTTGCAGGTAAATGAGTGAAACTAGGAAAGATCATATTGAGTGAGTAACCCAGACCCAGAAGGACAGACACTGCACGTTCTCTCATTAAAGACTCCTACCTCCAAATCTTCAGATGTGAGTACATGTCCTAGAGTAACTGGAGAAATCAAGAAAGTATAAAGGGACCATTGCTGGTGTGGGAGAGCAACTGAACAGAGGAATAGTTGGGTACAAGTGATCTGGTCAGGGAAATGGGGACAAGGGGACTCTGATTAGGAAGGGAATGAGATAAACACAGGAGAGGGAGGAGGGTAAAATAACAGTAAGGATATCTGAAAAAATCATAAGAAATCATACTATTAACCACTTACTTGAAAAACCACTATAACACCTGTAAGTCTGGTTATAGAAATACTTATATAGTTTAAATAAGTGCTCGCTTGGGTAGCACATGTGCTAAAATCAGAATAATACAGAGAAGATTAGCATGGCCCCTGTGCAATGATGACATGCAAGTTCATGAAGTGTTCCGTAGTTTTCTATAAAAAAGTTTAAATAAATAAAATTGACAACTATCCCTCCAAGATCCCAAAACCAAGTAACAAAAATTCCAGAACCAGACACAAGAAAAATTCCAGTACCAGGCACAGATGACTGTCTTTAGAGCTGTTGCAAGGGCTGTCCAAGAGACTCACAAAACATTTTAGGCCATTGCTATTGTCCCCAGAGGTAGAAGATTAGTCCCTATTGCTGGAGACACACCATGCATTCAAACGCAGGGACAAGATGACCCTGAGCTGGAACTGACCTGAACGATCCCTCTGAGGACTAGCTTTCATGGGCTCAGAAGGTTCCATGCAAGCTTCCAAAGGAGGAAGTAACCGACAGTCCTACNAAGGAATTTGCTGTGACATTGTACTTCCTAGTAGTGTCTGAAGCTATACGCATAAAGTCTCATCAATATGACTGCCTAAACATAAGCTGAACAGACAAAGAACAACAGATAAGGCAAAGCGCACAGGGTAAAGCCCAGGAGACCTCAACCCTAAACAAAGAACTACAGGCAACTGAGAAACGCTGTGAGTGGGAGAAATAGTCCTCCCTGCGGAAGAACACTATTGGTTATCCAATACCAAACGGTCAGCCCCAAAAACATACATAAAAGTAACATTAAACAGTCTGATACGGTTATATTTAAGATATATATGAATAGACATAAACATATATGCAACTATTAACAAAAGAAGAGGCCATGAATTTGAGAGAGAGTAAGGAGGGGTACATGGGAGGATTTGGGGGCAGGAGAGGGAAGGTAGAAATAATGTAATTATATGATAATCTCGGAAGGAAAATAAAAAATTCTTAAAAAGTACATGTTAAGTCAGGCAGTGGTGGCATACATCTTTAATCCCAGAACTCACGAGGCAGAGGGAGATGGATCTCTCTGAGTTTGAGGCCAGCCTGGTCTAAGGAATGAATTCAGGACAGTCAGTCCAGTTATACAGAGAAACTCTGTCTTGCAAAACCAAAACCAAAACAACAACAAAACCAAAAACATCAAACCCCAAATCAAAACAAAAAAATACATCTTAAAATTAAAATAATTTAAATTCACTTATATATTTATTTTGTGTGTATACCTTCATATGCCTTTATGCCATGCGCATTCCTGGTTCCTATGGAGGCAGGAAATGGGTGTCAGATCCTCTGGAACTGGTTGTGAGTCTATATGTGGATGCTGGGAATTGAACCTGAGTCCTTCAGAGGAGCAGTCAGTGCCCCATGCCTCCAGCCTTCTATTTCTATTCTAACCATGTGTTCCTGGTCCGTGATTTACAGGAACCTGGATACTACAGCTGATTCCCCTGAGACATGCTGGAAGTTGCTCTGGGACTCAGATTTCTTACCTATAGCAATTGGGTGACTTTCCCCCCACCTATTCTTTTTTAAAATTTATGTTTTATATATTTATTTTATGAGTGTGTGTGTGTCTGTGTGTGTATATGTATGAATCATGTGTAAAGGTCAGAGGGAATCAATCTCTGGGGAATGAACTCAGGCCACGAGGTTTGGTGGAAACTGCCTTTACTTACTGAGTCCTGTGTCCCAGTAATAGGGCCACTTTTGGGCTGCTGTTGTGGGTTGCTACAGAGCCAGGAAAGCACAGGTACTTGTAGGAGCCAACATTATTCCTGCAGGTCTTATTTCCATATGGCTTCCGGCCACACTCATCAAGGTCTATCAGAGCAAACCCCACAAATCCAGAAGACTCATCCTCGGGCATTAATTAACCTGATGGGTTAACTGGCTGGAGCTAGCTTCCTCCCCTGCCTCTAACCCTGCCCAGAAGCTGGCAAGTGACCCTTGAGGAGATGGCTGGGAAGTATACCCATATTAGTATCAACGATGCCCATTTGACATATAGGAAAAGTCATGTGGAGGACAGTGCAGTCCCAGACTCTTGAGATCTCAAAGTCTGGGTTTAAATCTTGGAGGAGGTGTGACTTAGGGTAGATAAAAGGTACAGTCCCCCCCAGGAGAAATGAAGACCCCAGACAGAGTCTAACCAGAGATGCTTGCACCTAGGCTCCTGGTTAGGTCACCTGAGGCTTGGAAGCCACGGTAACAGAGACACATGTAGCTGTCCTCAGTGTTCACATGGTCACCATGGCTACAGACATTTGGATGTCCCACCACTCATTTCATCCTGTGCAGTGCAGGCAACATGATGTCTCTAAGAACCCCAGCTGATAATATTTTGCTGACATCTCAATATACAACACATGCATGTAGCGGGGAGCAAGGCTGTTTGGAGCCCCCATTCAAGCTCCCACCAGGACTTTGTCACTCCCATCAGGCATAGCTGTCACTGGTCATAATTTATTTTACTCTGTGCTACTTATGGTTGCTCTTTGAACTCGTCTCCCATTCCCCAACAGTGACAGCCACATTCTACCTGAGTCACAGCAGGTGACAAAACTTGGCTTGCTTAGTCCCTTCCTTTGGCTTTGCTTAAGTCTAACCTGTCAGCTCCCTGGAGACCCCACTCACTTACACAGATCCCACTGGGTGACAACTTGAATCCTCAGCCACACTTGCATCCATAACTTCCAGGGACATCGATGCAGTCTGCATTTCTCTGGCACAGTCCCTTTCCACTGGCACACTCATCCACATTTGGGGAGTCCCACGAAGGGGATAGGGGTGAAATAAAGCCTCTCCCGACAGAACCCTCAACCTGATTTTTGGCTCTAGAAGCAACTAGGACTGGAGTAAGGGTGATCATATGGGACAGAGACCCTTGGAAAGGTGTCAGTTCTGTTATACAGATGGAGAAACTGGGCTCATGGAGTTTGTACATGGCTTGCTTAGATTGGAGAGAAAGAGAGAGAGAGAGAGAGAGAGAGAGAGAGAGAGAGAGAGAGAGAGAGAGAGAGAGAGAGAGGACATGCCCTAGAGTTCAGAACTCTGTGTGCTGCACCTTCACAGGCCAGAAAGTTTCTGTTGTAGTTGAAGTCAATAGGGCATGTGCAGTGGAAGCTTCCGTTCTGGGTGATGCAGACACCACCGGCACAGATGGATGGAATCTCCCTGCACTCACTGATACCTGGGGAGAGGGTAAGCCGTAAGAGACAGCCCAGCCTAGGGGACCTTCTAGGTGCTGTGGACCTCCCGAAGTCTGACAGAAGATGGCAGGTGCTCCACAAATCGTGCTGGGAGTAAAGCAGCCATTTACACCGCAAAGAGGTCAGGATGTGGGAGGAGAGGCGAGAGCAGGGGCACGGTTGGTACAGTGTGTGCCTTCCCAGCGTGAAGATCTGAGTTTCATTTTTAGATGCCTCACAAAACAGCCAGTGTGGTACATTTCATAATCCTAGTACTGGGGAGACAGAGACAGGTAGACCCTGGGTCTTGCTGGTCAGCTAGCAGGCAGAAACCAGTAAACTCCAGGTTCAGTGAGAGAGACTTGGTCTCAGAAAATAAGGTAAAGTAATTGAGGAAGGCATCCTGATGTCTGCCTCTGGCCTCACCTGTGTAATGTAGCAGCATACAGACCTATACAATACTAGTACACACACCACACACACACACACACACACACACAATTGAACAAGTGTATCTCAGGGACAGAGGTGTATTTCAGAGAGGAAGTATGCTTACCTAACATGTGCAAAACTCAGGGTTCCATGCTTTGAACCACAAAATGAAAACCAAATAAAAACCACCAGAAAGTGTTGGGGTGTGCTTCCCTAGTTGGTAGAGTACTTGTCTAGGAAACACAAAGCCCTGGGTTTGCTCCCCACGACTCTACAAACTGGGTATGGGGGCACATATCTAACCCGGGCATTCAGGAGCTAGAGGGTGGAGAATTTGCAGTTCAAAGTTATCTGTGGTCCCATAGCAACCTCTAGGCCAACCTCAGCTACCAGAGACCCTGTGTTTAAAAACAAGCGAACAAATGAACAAACAAACCAAAAACAATCAAGTACAACAAATCAACTAAATAAACAAAACCACGAATTGCATTCAAAACTAGACACGGTAGTGCTTACCTGTAGACCTAGCATTTAGGAACCTGAGGCAGGACGTTCATGAATTCAAGGTTAGCCTGGGCTACAAAGTCAGACCCTGTTTCTATAAAACTGAAACAGCTTGGGTACCTGTGCTCCCAGCCCTTGGAAGGTGGAGCTTAGAGGACTGTGGTTTGAGGGTAGCCTGAGCTACATAGTGGGTTCCAGACAAGCTTGAACCTGGAGACTCTCTCCAGAATGCTACTCTCTCCCTACAACACTTCCCCTCCCCCAAATCGTCACATTCAAGGCTTAGGGAACATTGTGGAGGAGGTTCAAAGAGCCTAAGAGCTGATGGTTGAGGACATGGCATGGCTGCTGCAAACGCACACAGCAGCTGTGGTTACTGGCATAAGATCAAGCTAGTGGGGATCCCAGCATGGATCGGGGAGGGTCTCCAAAGCCCCACTCTTAGTGGAGGAGCTATGGGCAGTAGATGGCTCCTAAGCAAGGAAGAGGCATTCTCCTTCAGGGATATGGCCACTGTCTCCACATCCCAGTGGATGGCCCCACACCCATGTGCAAATGGGCAGGACTGACTGGACACAGTGGCTCATTAAAAACAACAGAACAGCAGACAAAGCTGGGAGGAAGACTGGCTAGGGAGGAGACAGATGGGAGGGAGGTAGTGGTGCGTGGCTATGGTCAAAATACATTGCTTAAATGTGTTAAAATTTCAAAGAATAAAAATAATTTTAAAAGGCTAAGAATATGTTGTATGTATATTTCACTGTAAATAAATTAAAACCCAAAGGGTGGTGGTGGTAAAATCCAATAAGGGAAAAGAAAAAACAAAAAACCAAAAAAACAAGAGTTTTGGAGCAGGATTCTTTAGGGTGCTGGAGGCACAGAAACAATGAGGAGGGAAGGGAGAAAGGAAAGAGGCAGAAGGGAGGGAAGGGGTTGGTTGAAGGAATCTGAGGCTTTAGTTAGGTTTGGTGATCGCTCACCAAGAAACTTCCCCATGCGGATGTCAGTGATGAACCCTGGCACTTAGGTCCACAGAGGAGCTGGGTGGAGAAAAACAGAACCCCAGACCATACCGCTGCCCACCCTGAGTGCTGCACCTCCATGCACCCACAGCCCAGCCCTTGACTGGCCTCCCACCTTCCTTTACTCTGCGTTGACTATCTCTAGGTTCAAGGCTGCTCCAAGTCTATTCAGGGTACTTCCCAGAACACAGATGGGAGACTTCCCGCATGGTTTCCTTTGGTGACAGCACCAGCCATGTTATTACCCTTATTAAGGAGAGGACCAGGGAGGTGGCTCAGCTGGTGAAGTGAGCCTCTGCAGCATGAGGATCTGAGCTTAAATCACAGAGCCATGTATAAAAGCTTGGTGGGCGGTGCATGCTTGTTTCTAGCATCATGAGGGAGGCAGAGGCAGGCAAACCTCTGGTTTTCCCTGGCCAGCCACTCTGGCCAAAATAAACAAGGAGCTCTAAAAACCTGGAGTGGAGAATTGCCTGGTGTCAACTTCTGGCATCCACAACTGCATGTACCAGTAAATACACCCACACCCCCACACACCTCGCATACACACACACCACATACACACACCACACATATACACACACCACACACACACACCACACATATACACACACACCACATACCACACACACACACACACACACACACACACACACACACGCACACACACACATCAACAGATGGAAGCCAACAGCATATTGTGGAGATGATACGCCATGACAGTCATGGTTGGTATTAATGCCACACATTAGAAGCGCATGAGTAGGACATCTCACCTGAAGGACTGTCCCAATTGTCTTAACTGATGTGGGAAGACCCACTCAAAATGTGGATGAAACCTTCTGGGCACATCCCTGATATAAAGGGTGTGGCAGGAGGAACATAACTCGCCTGTTGCTCACCTGACCTTTCTTCTTGCCTCTGAGTTGATTTATCCAGTTGCTGCAGCCCAGGATTCTTTATCTGATAGTAAAACCAGTATTGCCAGGTTTCCATACTGAGAACTGCTGGCCCTTCAGGAACTTTCAAGGTTTTTAGCTCCCAACTTGGACTAGTGAGGCATCCAGTACCAAGGATGGAACAACTACCAGATTGTTGGCCTCTCTAGTGTGACCCAGCCACTGTGAGACTATTTCAATTACTGAGGTACCAGTCACAAGGATCAAGCAACTGCTATTATTATCTCAACATAAGCTGATTTCAGGTAGAAATCTATCTATCTGTCGATCTACCTATCTATTTTCTATCTATCTTCAGCCATCTATTTATCCATCCATCCATCCAGTTCTCTAGGTGGCTGGGTGGCTGTGACCTGTTGATTATATTAAAGAGTGCAGGCTTCAGTTTTAGAACGATCAGACTCAAGCTGACCCACACCACCTAGAAGTCACTTAATTCTCTTTTTTAAAAAATATTTATTTATTTATTATGCATACAATATTCTGTCTATGTGTATGTCTGCAGGCCAGAAGAGGGCATCAGACCTCATTACAGATGGTTGTGAGCCACCATGTGGTTGCTGGGAATTGAACTCAGGACCTTTGGAAGAACAGGCAATGCTCTTAACCACTGAGCCATCTCTCCAGCCCCACTTAATTCTTTTGAGCCTTAGTTTCTACATCTAAAATATGGGATCATAATAGAAAACCCTTCCTTATGGGGATATTGTAGTAGATAGATATTAATTTAGTCTAGTCTAATTAATTCAGTCCTGGCCGAGTCACTGTTGGGCACTACTACATGCTCAATCAAGGACAATAGAGAGAGATGTGAAGTGTGTTTGAAGCCAAGGTGAGACCATTCCTTCTCATGTCCTTTCACACAGTTAGCCATGGACTTTGGTCATCTTTGGTTCAAGTGAGGAATGTCAAAGTTGCTATTAAGCTATGTTATTTACAAATGTGTAGAAGGAAGAAGGAAGGGGACTGGACTGATGAGTGAAAGAAGCGGCGGTGGCAGAATGTAGAGCGGGGCATTCAGCTAGCCTTGCATCCCTGACCTTAGAAAGCTTGGCAGAGCATCATGTCAGGGATTGAGAGGAAGAGCCTGACCTAGCCTGGGCAGAATCCACACTCACCCTCACAGGTGCGGGTATCTTCACTGAGGCTGTATCCAAGAGGACACTCACATTGGAAGGTACCGAAGGTGTTGGTGCAGTTGCCTCCCTGGCACAGTCTGGGTAGCTCCTGGCATTCATTGATGTCTGTCAGGAATTGAGGAAGCTGAGGAGCAGAGCTAAATCCAGCAGAGGACTTAAGGGATCCCTACAGGCTGCTCGGGATCTTATGGGCTCTTTAAAGTATTCCCCCAATAGTTATTTCCATGACTGTTGGTCATTTAGAGAATCTATCTCAATGGCTGGATACTTGAGTCAGTGCTGGCCGGAGCCCAACTCCTTTATTTCCATCTTAATTTCATCTTCTCATGCATGATAGTTTCCTCGGGCTAGAATATCTTTTCTAACAGCATTACTCCCCAAGAACAGAATAGATGGGAAGATTGATGACTGTATAGGAAAAGTAGTGATTGACGGAAGGACTGATTGCTGGATATGAAAAGTGTGACTGGGCGAATGTGCAAGTAGGCCAATGGATGAGAAGATCACGTGTGGATGAGTGGAAGGATGGGTAGAGAGGCAAGTAGTTAGATGAATAAATAAGGACAGCGAATGGGCAGATGATATTGGTAGATGGAAGATGGGTCAATGAAGTGCATGGAAAATGGATGTAAACTTGGAGATGGAGGGCTTGATGCATGCATGGATGAATAGATAGATAAGAAATGATAGTGAATGGTTGGATGCGGGTGGAAGGGAAATGGATGGGGGTAACTGAATGAGTAGACAGTGTGGTTGAATGAGAATGGACCCTCTAGGTTCAAATGTTTGAACATTTGGTTCCCAGTTGGTTGAAATGTTTGGGAAGGATTAGAATGTGTGGCCTTGTTGGAGGAGGTTATGCCTGCCTCCTGCTGTGCTTCCTGCCATGATGGTAATGGGCTCTAACCTCTGAATTGTAAGATTTAAACAACCTCTTTCTTCTATCGATTGCCTTAGTCATGGTATCCTGTCACAGTAGGAAAGTAACTAAGGCAGATGATGACAGAGCATGGGTGAATGATATGGGTGGTTAAGTGGATGGGTGAGTTGATGGATAGGATGAGGATGAATGGATTATATGGGTGGTTGGGGAATGGGATGGATTGATGGATGATGAATGGATGGATGACTGGATGGATGAATGGGTATAGATAGATGAGTGTAAGATAGATGGAGGATGGATGGATAGATGAAGGAATAGATAGCATTGTGGGTAGGTATCCATGGGTGGATAGGTGAATGGAGGCTGGCTGGCTAATTGGCTGTCTGTCTGAAAGGTTGGGTGGTTGGATGGATGGACAAGTGGATAGACAGAAAACTCAATTAATAAAAACTGACAGAAGAAATGAAAGGACAGATTAAAAATTTCATACATAATTTGGTTCTGCAACAAAGCCTTCAAGAAGGAGAGCATGCTTCCCCAGGCTGCTCCCCTGGACACTTGGCAATGTGCTGATGAGAGAAAGACCCATCAGTGTGTAGCTGGATCAGTAGTCTGTCAGGAACTCACCTTCCAGAATCAAAGTGATGGGATTTGGCCGGAAACCCTTACCACCTGGGCACAGGGTCCTATACTCTGCTGCAAGGGAAACAGGCTTACATGAGCAACTATGAAGAGAGGCACTTGGGTAAAACCTAGCAGATGGGAGAGGGCCCCTTGAAAAAGATGCAACATGGGTCCCCCTTTCTTTGCTTTGCTGAGCCAACCATGATTCATATCCTCAGCTTTGTGGCGCTGCCTAGTGATTCAGTACACTATAGTGTTGGGGTGTATGTATAAACATCGATTCCCATCCAGAGCACGGATAGTGGATCACGAGGGACCCTGGTCCTACTGCACCTCACTCTTTCCACTTTACTCATCCTCCAAACCCGTACCCTACTTGGGACCTGCAGTTCTCTGGATCTCTAGTCCCTAGCACAGGCATATAGGAACTCATTGCTTGCTGACTGATTGAGTGATGGATTGAATACAAACACAGAGAGAATTTATAGAAAGCAAAATTGGAGAAAGGCCTGGCCTGTGAACTGGCAAGGGCATGCTTTGTGACCCAAGAGCCCCAAGATCCTTTTCCTTCCTGGTTCTACTTCCTTGTCCTCCAAAGCCTTCTGCAGGCAGAGATAACCTGCAAACTTCTGAGTCTCTGGCTCAGGCTCACGGTCCTGCAGGGACTCACAGGTGTTGCCTGTTGGACACAGCTTGCAGGGGTTTCCCCAGGCCTGACCCAGGGAACAACAACAAGATGCTCTGCTGACACCAACTCCAGTCTCTGCGCTGCAGGAAATGCCACCGTCATCTTGGTCCTGCACATCCAGGAAACAGATCACAGTCTGGGTGTCTGCACAGGCAAAAATGGGTGGTTAGCACATGAAGAAACTATGTATTTCTGTGTGTTACCATGAACTTCATGACTTCCTGGATGCATGTGTGTGTATTCTTGAGTGTGTAACTGTGGCCTCTCTGTTTTGTGTGTCATGTCTGTGTGTAACTGTGTGTGAGTTTGTATGTGCCATGTATGTATGTGTGCATACATGTGTGTAATTACCATCTCAGACTATAACTGTATATCTTTGTGTAACTGTGTGTATTTATGTGTCTAGTTATGTCTGTAACTGTGAATTTGTGCATACCATGTGCTATATGTAATTATGCTTCTCTGTAAGTAACTTTATATTGTGCTAGTGTGTTTCTCTGCATGTAACTTGTCTTTGGGTTTAACTGTATTGTGTATAACTTTTCTGTATATGTGTACATTTGTGAATAGTTATAATTATAGCTTTTCTTAGTTATGATAAAAGATAAAGTAGATATAAATATTGTAACCATAAGTCTTGCTTAATACCTGTTTTGTTATATGTAATTTTACTATGTTAAAGTTAAAACCTTCCTTTTTATTTAAACAGAAGAGGGAAAATGGTGAGGGAAATCCTTCTGTCTGTGTGTTGGTTAATGAATAAAGAAACTGCCTTGGGCCTGCTTAGGGCAGAATAGAGGTAGGTGGGAAAAACTAAGCTGAATGCTGGGAGAAAGAAGGCAGAGTCAGGAGATGCCATGTAGCTGCCAGAGAGGAAAGACATGAGCTGCTAGCTAAAACCTTGCCAGTAGGCCGCAACCCTTGTGGTAAAATGTAAACTAATAGAAATGGGTTAAATTAAGATATTAGAGCTAGCCAATAAGAAGCTAGAGCTAATAGGTCAAGCAGTGATTTAATTAATACAGTTTCTGTATGGTTATTTCATGGCTGAGCAGCCGGAAACAGTCTCCTACAACATGCTACCAGATTTCTATGTGTATTACTGGATGTCTCTGTGCATTTGTTTGTGTTTAAGCACATTTTTTTTTGTGTAACTTGTCGCTGACTGTTACTGTGTTACTATGCATCTGTGTGTTGCAAATTTGTGTGCATAAATGTTTCTCTGTGTCTTAGTATATCTGTGTGTAATTTTTTTCTTACCACAGGTCTCTGTGTGACTGTGTGTCTATATATTATTATGTATCTCTGTGTTACAATAGTCTAGAGAGATACACACAGAGTATGTCTATGGATCTGTAGTTAAGAGTTTTTCTATGTGCAATTTGATCTTGTATATTAACTGTATGCATATGTATGCATGCAAATGGTATCTCTGACTATACTGTATATATTCTTACATGTATGTGCCTATGTATAGAATTATGCTTCTATGTGTGTAATGGTTGTTTCTGTATCCACCTGTGTCTGTGTAAGTGAGTTTATATATACCATGTGTAACTTGACTGTAACTATGTATATGTGTATAGATGTTGTCTCTGACTGTAATTATATGTGTGTGTAATTGTGTGTGCCTCTGTATATGCAGTCACTGTCTCTGTATGTAACTGTGTCTGCATGTAGTTGTGTTTTTTTGTGGGTAACTGTTGTCTTCTAAGAAACTGCATGTAATGTGTGTCTAAAACTTGTCTCTGTAAGTGTGTCTCTATGGTAATTGTGTGTGCCTCAGTGTTTTTCTCTGGGTTTAATCATGCTGTGTAAAATTGCCCGTCTCTGTGTAGTTGTCTGACTTACCCTAGTTCTTTGTATGTAACTATGTTTGCTGTTGTCCTTGACTACAACCATGTATTTCTATGTGTAACAACTGTGTATACCTCCACATATGCCTGTGCGTTTGTATGTAGGGGTTGAATATATTCCTGACTGGGCCGGGAAGGTATGCATGTGTGTAAAATTGTGGGTGCATGTGATCATGTGTGTCTAGACCAGAAGGCAGTATCACAGCAAATGACTTCTCAGCCCACACTCGTCCTGCATATTGGGAGCAGGAAAATCTTCACAAGTTGATATCCAGGGTGACCCAGGCCACAGCCCTGCCAGTAATACCAACTCCTGAGTTCCCCAGCTGCTGCCAGGTGTGTACTCACCAACACAGCCAGTCCCACTGGGGGTAAGCTGAAAGTCTTGGGGGCAGTTGCAGAGGTATCTGCCAGGGGTGTTAACACATAGGCCATTGATGCAGTTCATAGGATTTGCACACTCATCGACATCTGTGAGGCACACACACCATCGTCTGCTAAGAGACTTCACTGTACCCCATCCCTTCCTTTCTCCTGAGTGGCCATAGATTTCAATGGACCCACTCAGGTGCTGGAGTATGAATCTTTGTTGTTCTTTTAGATGGAGCCAAAGAGGACATGGCCTCAAGAGTCTGCCTTGGCCATTCAGCAATCTCCCTTTCTCTGCTCAGTTCCATTTGGCCTAGGTTTATCCCTTCCACACTCTTCATTCCTGAGTTTCCCACAGCCAACATATGAGACTAATATTAAAAAACACCTTTGATTGAGGTGATGGAAAACCATGCTGAAGGCTAAATATGACCAGTGCTTGTTTGTATCAATAAAGTTTTATTGACACACGACTGAGCCCATATATTTACATATCATCTACAGGAAAGCTAGTGGTGGCAAAAGACACCTAGATAGAATGCAGAAAATTTTCATCACCTGTTATTAAAGTCACTGGGGTAGGGGACCATTTTAGCAGATGTGATGGAGAGGGCACTTTATTTGTTCACTGCGTTTGCTCAGGGGATGATGAGAGGGCAATTGTGATGGTCATTTTTAATAATCAACTGAAAACAACCTAGAATAACAGGGTAAGAGAGTTTCAGTGGGGGACTGTCTCCATTGGATTGGCCTGGGGCGTGTCTGTGGGAGTTGTATTAGTTAAATTAATTGATGTGGGAAGATGAAGTCGTACCATTCCCTACGCACTCTTAGAGGAGTAGAGAAATGAAGCTTCTTTGCTTAAGCAAAGAAGCAAGCATGCATGAATTTATTTTCCACACATTTATTCTCTCTGCTCTTTGTTGTGAATGTGATATGCTGTCTCAAGATCCTGGTGCTATGACTTGCCCACAGTGGTAGACTTGGGGGTGGAAACAGATTTCTTTCTTTTTCTCTCCTAAATTGCTTGCTTCCAGGATACTTTATCAATCAACAGGAATGAAACTAAACAGCAAAGATCACAATGGTTAAAAACAGGAAGTGGGGATGGAAAGATGGCCCAATAGTTGAGAGTATTTGTTGCTATTGCAAAGGACCTAAGTTTGGTTTCTAGCACCCACATGGCGGCTCACAACCGTCTGTAACTCCAGTTCCAGGGGAGTCCCTCTTCTCTTCTTCATGGGCACCTGGCATGCATGTGGTGTACTTACACACATTTAGGCAAAGCTCTCATACATATAAAATAAATAAATCTAAAAATAAAAATTTAAAATAAAGGAGTGATGAGGGCTGAAGAAGCTGCCTAAGTGGGTAAGAACACTTGTATAAGCACAAAGGCCTGGGTTCAAATTCTCAGCACCAATGCAAAAAGCTTGAGTGCTCTTCTGCAACACTAGGGTTAATAGTGGAGACAGGAGGATTGCTCCAGCTTTCTGGCTGCCAGCTTTGCTCCAGGTTCAGCTACAGATCCTGTCTCAGGGGGATAAGGTGGAGCGTGGTAGAGCAGGATGCCTGACATCCTCCTCTGGACTCACATGCATATCTGCTCACACATACATCAGACGCATACACATAGGTACATACCCCCAAATACACACATCTACACAAAAGGGGGTGGTGGAAACTATTTTAGAAGAGAAGTCAAGGTGAGTGTAGTGTGGGAGCAAGCCGTGTCCCCCCACTTTTGGTCCTGTGCTCTTCACTCCCCAGCCAGGGTGACTCCTTACCTGTGCAATTGCTTCCAGTTTTGTCCAGTTCATAGCCATCCTCACAGATGCAGCGGAACATTCCAGGCAGGTTTTCACAGTTCCCGAACATGCACAGGTTCCCAAGAGCACACTCATCCACATCTGCAGGGACCTCATTTCAGCCCACCATGTTTGGTCGTATGCTCTGGAAACTAGCCCACTGTATACACCCACTGGGTTGGACAGGGCTGGGCTGAGACTTACCCGAGCAAGCTTGCTGGTTCTTGGTAGGGTTGAAGCCTATATCACATTCACAGTGGTACCCGCCAGGTACATTGAGGCACTGTCCATTATCACAGAGGCCCACATTCTCCATGCATTCATCCTTGTCTGAGAGAGCATAGGGCTGAGAACCAACTGGGTTAGGACCCACATTGAATGGGCAGGAAGTGCCTTGAATTTAACCATTTACTCTCATCCAGAATCTCGGGTGAGAGCCCTGGGAACTCAGATGCTAACTCTGAATAGGCAGTTAACCAAGATGGGGGATTAGGAGCGAAAAGGTGGCTCCTGACATGTAGAGTCCAGTTGGATGCACACAGATTCACAGTCACGGAAGCAAGAAGAGGATTAAATTGACAGTGGTGGTGTAGATCATAAGGAAAAAGTAATAATGAAAGAACCAGGGAGCAAAAAGCCTGGGGAGATAGCCCAGCTGGTAAATTCTTCCTACACTAACATAAGAATCAGAGTTTGACCTCCAGCACCCAGGTGGAAAAAGCCAGGTCTGGTGGCACAAATGTGTAAACCATTCTGGGGAGATGGAGATCCCTGAATCCCTGGAGATCATCGGCCAACCAGTATAGCTTAATTGACAAGTCCTAGGGGTCCCAACCAGAAAAACTACCTCCAAACAAAGCAAAACAAAACACAGAAAAACAAATGAACAATAATAACAACAACAACCCAACCCAAACCAACCAATAGACCAACCAAACGAAAACCCATAACTAACCACCAGCCCTGAGGAAGGAACTTGAAGTTAACCTCTGGCCTCCACACGTACTCACATATATGTGCACCTGTACATGAGTGCATCCTCCCACACATCTGTGCACACACACAATGTAATAACAATAATTTTATAAAAAGCAAGAAAAAAGGTGCTAATCAAAAGAGTGGACAGGTGGGCATACAGAGAGTGGCTCTGTGAGCTAAGGACATAGACCCTCTAGTACCCATGCGACAGGGAAGGACAACTTTGGCACCGTGCCCTCCATCTCACCTTCACAGAATAAGCCATCTCCAACAAATCCTGGTTGGCACGTGCAGTGGTAGGAGCCCAGGGTATTGAGGCAGTCAGCTTCCGGAGCACAATGATGTTGTTGGATGGCACATTCATCCAGGTCTGCAGCAGACAGAGCCGGGATCCCCCGGCATGGCCTGAGGCTGTGGGGAGACTGACTCTCCAATCCCAGCCCCACATGGTTCCCACAGACCGTCTCCTAGTCCTCCACCTTTAATCCTGCCTTGCCTTCCACCTACCTGTCCACCTTTCAGGGATGTCCTGCCCCTAGGTACTCACCGTGGCATTTCAAGCCATCCCCAGTCCAGCCTGGGTGGCATCTACAGATGAAACTCCCAGGGATATTGAGACAGGAGGCGTGCCTGTCACAACTGTGTCTTTTCAACTCACATTCGTCCACATCTGAGGAGAGAGGAAACAGTGGTAGGAAGCAGCCACAGCAGGGAAGACTCAGAGAAGCAGCAATAGAAAGACAGATGCAAGACTGGCCTTCCCAAGGACTTTCTGTTTTCTTCTATAGCCCAAGAAAGAAGACTCAAGGCCACCAGATCTGACTTGCAGTGGCCCTCAGAAATGATTGGAAATATCAGGCAGCATGAAGACTCATGGTAGACATTAAGTGCAATTATCCAATGAACAGTTAAACTAAGATTCCTATCTATACTAGGTTTTCCAATTCTGAATTAGAGCCACTATTTACTAAATAAACATTTTTCTATATAATTCCTCACTTTGACTTGCATGAACATATTTTATTTTTCTTCCATCAATCAATTCATTTTTCTAAAGTTAGTTATCTATCATCTGTCTATCATCCATCCATTATTTTAAAGGTTTTTATTTATCTGTCTGTCTATCATCTTTCATCCATCATTTTAAAATAAAGGTTATATATCATTCATCCACCTATCTATTTATATCTGTCTGTCTGTCTGTCTGTCTTCATAGATCCTGGTCATTGAATTCAGGGCTTTGCACATTCCAGGCAGGGTCTCTAGCACTGAGCCATACCCAAGCTCATTATTTTGTTGTTTTGAGACAGACTTGGTTTCACTATGTAGAACAGGCTGGCCTGGCACTTCAGATCCTTCTGCTTCGATCCTGAGTACAGGTGTAACATATGTGAGCGCTATACTTGATTATAAATAAATTGTAAAGTAAAAGTTTATATCAACCCTAATAACTTCAAAGGAGTATTGGAGTTTGACTGGATGGGTAGTTCACTGATAGAGTGTGTGCTTAGCAAGAGAAAGGTTCTGGGTTTGATCCCCAGTGCTTCAAAATA
>JAQHUG010000433.1:145415-163149 GCA_028555095.1 Dicrostonyx torquatus | reverse complement strand
AAAAAAAAAAAAGAAAATCATGTCCAAGAGTTGTCCTGTCATTTGTCCTTAGCACCCTTTAGATGCCGAACTTCTTTCTGGCCCTGAGATGCCAGACCACCTCCCCGCCTTGCTCTCTCTTCTCTCCCTCAGCTGCTCCAAGCACTCAGTCCTCATGAATAGGGCAGCCTCAGTGGCCTTCTCAGGTTATTGCAGGTCTCTAGCTAGGACTGAGATCAAGGTCTCCCTTTCCCTGTCCCTCAGCTGTCAGGACTGGATTTGGGATCAATTCTCAGCCCCACGCCTCTTCTCTCTACCCCACACCCAGCCCTTTTCAGCTGCTTTAGTTTACACAATCCCACTCACATCCACTGATGGAGTGTTTTAAGAGCTAGATCCAGCTGGGGTGTGATGTGCCCGCCTGTAATCTTGTCTATTCCAGGGGCTAATGTGAAAGGGTTACAAAGTCAAGACCAATTTAGGATACACAGCACCCCCCCCTGTAGAGTTAAAAAAGAAGCTGAAATGGTGGTGCACACTTGTAAACAGAGCACTAAGGGGGAAGTGCAACTCTGTGAGTTCAAGACCAGATGGTCTACAGAATCCTTTCTAGGCCAGGTAGGGCTGCACAGTGAGGAGATAGAAGGAAGGGAGGGAGGAAAGAAGGAAGGGAGGAAAAAAAGGAAGGATGCATTTCCCTTTTCCTCATGGGGCTGGAAAGATGGCTCAGCCATTGAAAGCATCTAGTGTTCTTGCTGCAGTCCCTAGCACCCATGTGAAGCAGCTCACAACCACCTGTCTGTAACTCCAGCTCCAGGGGATCAGATGCCTTCTTCTGGTCTCTGTGGACACAGGCATTCATGCGTACGCTCCCACACGTGTAACTTTAAAATAGCAAACTGAACTTTTTTAAAAAAAATAAAAGGTAAAAAGGGGACCTGGTGAGATGATGGCTTAGCTAGTAAGGCTGGATGGTACCAAGTCTGCCCACCCAAGTTTGATCTCAGACACACAGGATGGAGGTGAGAACCAACTTCTGCAAGCTGCCTGCTCACCTCCACACTTTGCCATAGTATTTGTCGCCTCATCATCTTCCAAGTAAGTAAATACAATTTAAAAACTTAGGTCATGGGCAAGGCTAATTGTTAAGCATGGTCCTACAGTGAGGGGCTGGGACGTGGCTCAAGGGTAGAGTCCCTGCCTAGAATCCCCTAGTGAGGGGCTGTGGCAGGAGCTGTGGTTCAGTGGAGTGCCTGTTTAGTTTTCAAATAAGACCTGAGTTTAATCACTAGTAACAGAGACAGAGAGAGATGGCGAGGTGGTGGTGGTGGGGCGAGGTTTTGGTAAAGAGGTGTGTCTGTTCCCTATGGATCATTTTCAGAGCCAGGGTTTGGGTAAGCAAGGTGGTACATGCCTGGGATCCCAGGTCAAGAGGCTGAGGCAGGAGGATCAAAGGTAAGCTTGAAGTGAACCTAGACTGAATAATAAAATTGAAGCCTACCTGGGCGACTCAGTGTGACCTGTCTCAAGAAGTTAAAATCCTGGCTTGGGAGGTGACTCAGGGAGGAAATGCACTTGCCACCAAACCCAATGACTTGAGTTTGATCCCCAAACCCTGCATTGTGGAAGGAGAGAACTGACTCCTGCAAGTTGTCCTTTGACCTCTATATGCATGGTAGCATGAGCACACACACAAATTAATAAATGTATCAAGTTATTTAAAAGTAAAACCTTTCCAAGATTCAGCTGGGAGGTCTCTTTCCCCAGAAAGTCCTCCCTTACTCCATGGCTCATGACCTCTCTGCCCTTTATATCCCCTTTGTCATGGCAATTGACCCCAAGGTCAGTGTTTTCCTCTTCCAATTCCCAAACCAATACAAACTCTTTTTTTTTTCTAAGCAAAGGAGCTAATTTAATTAATTTTTTAAATCCATGTTTATTGGTGTTTTGCCGGCATATATGTCTGTGTGAGGGTGTCTGATCTGATACTGGAGTTTACAGATAGTTGTCAGGTGGGTTCTGGGAATTGAACCCAGGTACTCTGGAAGAGCAGCAAGTGCTCCTAATCGCTGAGCCATCTCTACATCTGCCACCTCAATCCCCAACGCAAATTCTTTCAAAGTAGGCCAATGAGCAATAACTGCTACGCAGAGTGGATGAGTAAAGGAAGGCCATTGTCCTCAGACTGCCCTGGAAGGAGCAAAACAGCCATCTGTCTGCACTTGGAACCCAGCCATGTCTTGCTCGCTGCCCATTTTCCTTCCCAAATCCTTATCAGTACCTCTCTCACACTGAGGCCCCATGAATCCATAGACACATGCACAGAGGTTTGGCCCGATGCAGCGTCCTCCGTTACGGCAGCCGTGGACACAGACAGCTGTGGACAGAAGGGGAGGACGACTGAAGGTTTCCTGGAAGCAGAGGGGGCTGGGACCTCAGTAGCCTTTCTTTATCCAGGGATCCCACCATCTGGACCAGGGGGAGTAAGACTGACTAATGAGTGATGGTTTGGTCACTAAAGTGCTTGCTGTGTAAACTCGAGAATCTGAGCTCAGATTCTCAGCACCCATGGGAAAGTCACAAGCAATGGTGCTCTGTAATTCCCTTGCTGGGGGGCCAGAGGCAGATGGGTCTCTGAAAGCTCACTGGCCAGGTAGCCTAACTGAATAGGTGAGGTCCGGGTTCAATAAGAGACCCTGTCTCTGAAAATAAGGTGGAGAACAATCGATGGAGATACCTAAGATCGACCTTTGGCCTTCACATGCACACATACACACATGCTTACATACATACATACACACACATCTGCACAAATACCTGCCCCCCCACTTGTGCAGCTGTAACAATGAGTTTGTCACCTTTGATCTTTGATCAAAGTGAACAAGTGATGAACAGATCCATTTCCTGAGATTCTATATGTAAGTGAGGGCAGCAATGGGGGTACTCACGTTGTCCACACACAGTGCCCGTGTAGCCTTTCTGACATAGACAGGATTCCCCTCGGCAGCTGCCCCCATTCATGCAGCTCATGCTACACCCCAGTGATGCTATGGATCAGGAAAAACATACAGTAAGGGGAAGATGTTCCAGGAAGGCTTGACCAGGGCCTCTACTTGGCTTGGCTCTTATCCTTCAACAAAAAGAACCTGGGCTCCTAGTGGCATTCAGATGTCTAGGATCTTCTCTTCCTTCTTCAAGAGGCCACTGCCCACTCACCTCTACTTACTCCACAGCTGGGGGCCAGGGTCCCATCCATACAGGTACACAGGTTGGGCTGGGAGCAGAAGCCATTGCCACAGGTGTGCCTGCAGACAGCTGAAAGGCAGAGCGTCAAAATTAGGACCCATGGCCTTAGTGATTTCTCATTAGGTAGAGGCACTTGCTGCACAAGCCTGGTGACCCAACCTCAACTCACCAGTGAAGGCGGAATGGAAGAAGAGAACTGACTTCAGATAATTGTTCTCTGACATCCATATGTGTATCATGGTACGTATGCCTCCACACACTCAACACGTACACACACAGCATTAACCCACTAACTAAATACTACCCAGCAAAATGTGGTAGTGTACATACATCAACCCAACACTTGGGAGGGAAAGGAGCAGGAACGGAGGGGGAATGCCGAAGGATGGGAGAGAGAAAGGACACAAGTCCCATGCCATCTCACTCTAAAGATTCCCAGGCCACCAGAAGCCTCAAGGTGAACCAGTTGGTCTTCCCCAGCTCTAGTTCTGCTCATACCCTGAATGATGGCAAATAACCCCCTGCCAAGTCTCTATCTAGGCTGAGCAGGTGCTATAACCTTCAGCTCCAGGATTCTGCTACATCATCAGGAGAGATGATGTGAGCATGAAGGGCTAACTTCAGGGCAGAGGCTGGAGTGGTGAGGACCCTGACAATAGATTCAGAGTCTGGAGACAGAGAAGTTGGGGAAGAGAGTATGAGATTGACAGAAAGACAGTATGAAGCCTGAAGAACCATGGAGACAGACAAGAAGGCAGGAGAGCCAGACAGAAAAGACAAGATGGGAGGACAAAAGAAATGAATACAGGTGGGTAAGATGATTCAGAAGGTAAAGGCACTTGCTCCCAAGCCTGATGACTTTTTGATCCTCAAGACCTACATGATCAAAGGTGAGAATGGACCACTGTCAACTGCCCTCATGTACACCATGGCATGCTTTACCCACCCAACAAAATAAATAAAATGCATATTTTTTTTTAAAAAAAGAGATAAATGAATGCATCAAGTCACAATGGAGTCTAAGGACAAAAGCATGGCACATTAGTGAGGCTCACCCAACAGCCCTGAGCTAAGTTCCAACTTCATATGTAGACAAGGCTGGGACTGCTGACAGGTAGCTGGGAGGACCCCCAAGCATCCCCTGCCTGTACCCTCCATCTCCACTCTTCAACACTCACGGACAATACACTGATTCCTGCCAGGCAGAGTCCTCCAGCCAGGGCAGCAGTAGGCATGGAAGCGGGAACCACAGACATTAGGCCTTAGGGAGAAAGTGGGTGATGTAGCTACCTGTCCCCTCACCCCAGCATAGCCCTTCCTGTCCACACCCCAGGTACTTTTAGCATTCCAGATACACACACCCCTGCAAAATGATGGCAGGCTTGCCACGTCTTCTCACACGGTCTGGACTCGCGGATTCCAGGGTCCCATCCCAGTAGCCTTGACCATTTTCCATGCATGATAGAACCACCCAGGCCAGCAGAATTTGAGCTGGAGGACCCCAGGCTGTAAGGAAGGCTCCAGGTTCTCTCCTTGCCCAACATGGGCTTTCTTGAGTCATGATGTGTCTTTGGAGGCTGCAAGGAGCAAGCAGAGTCAGCTGCCAAATGAACTACATGGTGAAGGGGCACCCCATAGAATGGACAGTGGTGAGGAGCCTGCCTGGGAAGACACTAGTTCTAGCTTGGGAGAGCAGGTGAACAACCACAGAAGACTTTTTGAAAGAGGTTTGATTGATTTTAGTGTGTTTGTCATGTGTGCATACACATATGCCTGTGGAGGCCACCAGGCAATGTCTACTGTCATTCTCAGGAGCCGTCACATTGTTTTTTGAGACTGGGCTTCTCCCTGGAGTGGAATTCACCAAGTAGGCTAGGTTGGTTGGTGAAGGAGCCCCAGGATCCTTCTGTCTACACATGCTCAGGGCTATCATATTTAAGTGGGTCCTAGGCGATCAAACACAAGCCTTCAAGCTTATAAAGCAGGGGTTTTACTGACTGAGCTATCTTCTAGCCTCAGGATATGATATTTCACAGGTGAAGCCACTATAGACAATGATTCTGGAGAAGAGGGTTTGTGGGGGAAAAAAAGTACAGAGTGGGAGAAAGGGAAGGTGGGTTCTTGGTTGTGCATTGAGGGCAATGAAGAACTCTTGAAATATTTTTGGTGAGGGACAAATGTGAGCTTGGAGTGAGGAAGGGATTGTGGGGTCCAGCAAAAGCTGGGCAGGGAGATGGCAGGGCCAGATGACAGGGGTTGATAGCAAGGAATAACAGAGAACTCAAACAATCAGCAAGAGTACGTGGGGAGTCCAGAGGAGGAAGGAAGATAGAGGAGACCCCCAGAATTCTGGCTGGGAGGATAGAGAAGGGCTGGTTAAAGACCGGGAATATGGCTTGGGCTTGCCTTGCAACATGGAGATCTGAATTTTACCTCCCAGAACCCACATAAAACGACCAAGCATCACAGAGGTTCTCTCTCTCTCTCTCTCTCTCTCTCTCTCTCTCTCTCTCAAATATTTTTGTTTTATTTTATGTGTGTGGTTATTTTTGCCTTCATATATTCCTGGGCACTATATAAGTGTCTGGTGCCCAAGGGAGCCTGAAGAGGGCATTTGATCCCCTGAAACTGGAGTGCAGTTGGTTTTAAGCCTTCATATAGGTGCTGGGAATTGAACCCAGGTTCTCTGAAAGATCAACAAATGCTCTTAACTCCTGAGCCATCCACTCCAGTCCCACAGGACATGCTCTTATTCCAGCACTGGGGAAGAGGAGACAGGCAGATCCATGGCTCACTGACTAGTCAGTCTAGCCTACTTGGTGAGTTTCAGGTCAGTGAGAGACCCTGTCTCAGGAATCAAGGTGATGGCGCCTGAGGAACATTACCTGAGACTGACCTCTGACCTCCACACGCATGTGTACATGTGTGCACCCACACATGCATGTACATCATACATTCCAAACTTAAATAGGTGGCTAAGTCAAAGGAGGCAGCTGGGCATTCTGACAACCTTTGCATCTTGTTCACTTTGGACAAAGCAAGACAATCACATGGTTAATGAGAAGATGCAAGGTCAGTCCAGCCGTCTCCTCCTCCAAGAATGGCTGGCTCTTTCTTTGGCCAGGAAGAATGAGTGTGGGAGCAGGTCGAGGCGATTTCCCAAAAGAGTCGGTTTGGCTGGTGAGAAGGTTCAGCCCAGGAAAGACACTTGAGGACTTAAGTTTGATTCACACGGTGGAGGGAGAGAGCCAATTCCCACAAGTAAGTTGTTCTCTGACCTCCACACATGCTTCCTCCCACTCCCCCTCCCCCATCCCTGCGTCCCATAAACTAAATTTCTAAAGTGTGAGAAATGTAGTGTGTTATGTTTCTTTTGTAAAAGGTTTGGATGGAGATTCGGGATGGAACTCAGTTGGCAGAGTGCTTCCCCAGCATGCATGACACCCTAGGTTTTGATCCTGGGGCCAGCTCTGGTGTGGTGGTGGGTACATATAATAACACCTTGTGGAAAAGTAGAGGCAAGAAGATAGTGAGTTTAAAGCCTTCTGGGATACATAGCAAGACCCTGTCCCATAAACAGTTTGCAGAATGAAAACTCTGGGCCTTTGAGGAGAAGCCTGGGGTGTTCCCAAGCTTTTGTTAACTTAGAGCAGTGGTTCTCAACCTTCCTAATGTTTAAACTGAATTAATACTTTTAATTCAGTTCCTGGTGTTGTGATGACCCCATCCAAGAATTACTGTCGTTGCTACTTCACAACTGTAATTCTGCTACTGTTCTGAATTGTAGTGTAAATATTTCTAGAGATAGTTTGTTAAAGGGGGTCGCGACCCACAGGTTGAGACACTCTGACTTAGAGGCACGACCAGTCAGGGGACGGGACAGGGACACTTGTCTTGCTTCCAGGGGATCTAATGAATATGGCTAACTCACCGGACCCTTCCACACTCCCAAGTTCTGAAAGTTAGGTCCTCAAGATTAGTTGGATGAGTTAAGTTGCCTCAAAGGCAAGCGGAACTTGGATGGGAGGATGTGCCCCCCTCGCCCCTCACAGCAGCTTCCTCTGCTGCCTCAGCGAGGAACGAGAAGTCCCAGGAAAGAGGCACCCCTGAGAGTGCTTGGGCAGCGACCTCCAGTCACCACTGCCAAAGCTACAGCACCTTGTTGGTTCCTCAGAGTGGTGCTCCGCTCCGCCCTCACCTGCAGATCAGAAACTGGAAGCCCAGGTCCTGCGGAGTACGGGGTTTCCCGGCATCCAACAAGAGCGCGCCCAGTGGATAGTGGAGAGGGAAAGGGGGCTGGGCTAGGGGCTGCCTGGCTGCAGACAAAGGAATCCCCCACTCCGTTGTCGCGGCCAACCGACCTCCCTCTGCTACTGCTGGACCTCCCTTCCTCTGTGTTCCCGGCGGTCACTGTTTCACAGGCCCGCCTTTCCTTACCTGAGGGTGCTGCTCGAAGAGGCAGCTGACAAGATGCGCGAGCCAAGGGGACCCCAGGAGCAGCAAGGCAAAAAGCCTGGGAGGGCTGAGCCGCCGCGTGCCTAGCTCCGAACTGAGGGCGGGAGGGGTTTGGGGGAGGGTGCGGTTGCACCTCTCAGCCTGGGCGGGGAGAATTGAGAGAGGCTGTGGGGCTGGGGGAAGGCCTGAAGCTGGCTTGCAACTCCAAGGAGTTGCAGAGAGGCAAGGGGTTCCTGGAACTGCTGACCTCCTAGGGGTCATGTTTACAATGGAGTTAGCGGTGATCCTGAGGTGGGGCTGGGGTGTGTGGCGGTGATCAGAAGGTAGTAGGCACAGGGAGGCCCCTAGACTTACCTGAGAGGTCTCCCCTGTTCCTGCTGGGGCAAGGATAATTGTAGGTATGGTAATTCACCTGTGGGTTAGTCAGGGTTCTCTAGCAGAATAAAACTGATAAAATATACATATACATACATACAAGCTGTGGTCCAGTTAGTTCAACAGTGGCTGTCTACGTTCACAGGAAAGTCCAAGAATCCAGTAGTTGTTCAGTCCTGAGGCTGCTTGTCTTAGCTGGTCTTCAGTACAAGGCCAGAATCCCAAAGCAGGAGGTTCTGATGCCGGGGAAGGAACAAGAATGAGGGCAAGCAGGAGAAGGGAGCGAGCTTCCTCTTCCGTGTCCTTTACATAGGCTGCCTCCAGAAAGTGTGGATCTTCTCACCTCCAAAGATCCGGGTTATGGTGGGTCTTTCCACTTCAAATGACTTAATTAGGAAAAATTCCTAAAAAAGAAGGAAAAAAGAAAAATTTCACAAGATGTACATCAACTTTTAGTTTAATGTGCGTTTACACAAGAGTGTGCAGGGTAGAAGATGGTCTCAGTTATTACCTTCAGGGACACTACCTCTGTCGAGACAAAATAAAAACATTAGCAAAGAGAAGATGGTTCCAGCTTAATTACTGGAGACTGAACTCAGGGTCTCACACACGCTAAACAAGTGCTCTATAGATGAGCCACACTCCTAGTCCCACTGGGGGATTCCAGGCAGAGGCTCTCGAACTGGTTAGATGCAGTCTCTAGATACTGCTGAGCCTGTATCTAACCCTCCTGGGGGATTGTAGGGGATTTTATTCTCCCTTGTGGCTGAGCTTCATCCCCCAGACCCTGGAGGCATCTCCTTCATTGACGTTTCTGGCAATTTCACTACCACTTTGGGATTAACTCAGCACCAATAATCCTGAATATGGGGTCTTGACGGAAGCTGTTTTTTGGATCTAAAATCATTACTCTACCCAGCAAAATTCTATGTAGCTAGCAAACCCAATTCGTTTAATTTCCCTTCTCCGGAAAACATCAGCTTTCTCGATGTAATCCCCAAAGCTAAATATGTTGACCATGCATCATCATAGCAATTCTAGAATGTAGCAAACAAACAAACAAATAGCTTATTCTTAAGCATTTTCTTCTGGCCAACAAACCTCTCTGCTGATGCAAACAATCCCAATCAAACCAAATCAGACCAAATTAAAAGATACCCATATTTAATGATGACAATACTCTCGGGTGACGCTGGGAAAACGTGGAGAGGGGAAGAGAGAGGAGGGGAGACCACGCAGAACTGGGAGACCATGTGTTCATTCTCTGGGAGGTGCAGTTTAAATAGCCTGTGGGCGTGGTCTTGACCTTCCCTGGGGAGGGGTTACCATTTGGTGGGCTCTCTCAGAGGTGGAATCTGGAATGAGGAATCTCCCAGGGGAGGAAGCTTATGCCAGGAGCTGAGATGAAGCCCCCAGCTAAATACTTCTAACAATCTGAAGTGGTGCCAAGTGGTTAGTGGTGTACAACTTTAACCTCTCAGGAGTCAGTGGCAGGCAGATCTCTGAGTTCAAGGCCAGCCTGGTCTACACAGAAAGTTCCAGGACAGCCAGGGTTAAACAGATTAACCCTGTATTGAAAAACAAAAACAAAACACCCAAACAATTTGAGGCATTGTTGAGTGGTTTCAATTTGATAGGCTTGATTTAAACTTTAGTGTATCATATCTCATTTTATTTCCGTTAAATCCTTTTTCTCCACTCTTGCTTTCAATTGTGCTGTTTAATATAGCTATAAGGCAAACCCGGACAGGTCCCTTATGTAAGGAGGTGTATGTGTGTGTGCATGTGCACACGTGTGTGTGCATGCATATGTGTGAGTGTATGTGCGTGTGTTTGTTTGTGCGTGTGTGTGTGTAGAGGCCGGGGGCAACCTCAGGAGTCATCTTGTGTCTGAGAGAGAATCTCTCACTGGACCAGAACTGACCGGTTAGGCTAGGCCTACTGGACAGTAAACCCCAGGGATCTTCCAGTTTCTAAGGATCAAACTTAGATGTTTTTGTGTGCAATTTTATCGGTTGAGCCACCTTCTCAACACAATCTCAGTATGTCTTGAATTCCCTTTCCTTACCATTGTTTCTGATCTTCACCAAACTCCTGCTGAAACCTATCCCAATCTCAGGCTCTTATTTGAGCATTCTGTTACTTCCCATGCCTGCTAGGACCATACGATTTTTGTCTACTTAATTCCCTTTCTTTTCTTTCATTCTTTTTTTGTGTGTGTGTGTAGCTGCCCTGGCTGTTCTGAAACTCACTCTGCAGACTAGGCTGGCCTCGAACTCACAGAGAGCCACCTGCCTTTGCCTCCTGAGTGCTGGGATTAAAGGCATGTGCCACTACCCCTGGCTTGATTTTCTTTTCAGGATCTTACTGTGTGACTCAGGCTAGCTTTCGACTTGAGGTGATCCATCTGCTTCAGCCTTGTGAGTGTCAGGAATGCAGACACGGGCCAGCATGTCTGGATCTTTTATCTGACACATTCATACCCATTGTTCTTTGTCACCAAACATTAGCTTCCCTACAAAGATGCTTTGAACTCATTAAAGGGACTCTGACCAGCTCAAGCGAGGCAAGCATGGCTTTGGCAGGCCTTGACCCTTTCCCCCTTTCCCTCTGCCTTGCTAAAAACTGTTAGATTACATTCTTAAAGCTAGCCCCCAACGTCTATTTCCTTTTTGGCCACTTTCTCTTCCTGAGGTTGACTACCAAGGTCCAGCTATTAAAGTACTGAAATCCAACAATCAGAAACCTCTTTGAGTATCCAATTAACATACTCAATTAAAACGAAACACCTTATCCTCAGACAGTTTTCCCCTGTACCTTTATAAACTGCCGTTTTCCTAAGGGCCATGTCTGTCTCCTATCTATCCAGAGGTAGTCCTTTGTGTCCTGGGACAAATACCCCTTCTCGTCTTCCTTATTCCCTTCCCCTTCTCCCTCATCCTCTGTCTCATGTCTTTGTCTCTTATTCCCTGTTCTCTGTCCCTCTGGGGCAAATAAATCTTTGTGCTGAGAACTTGGCCTTGGGAGCCCAAAACTTTCATTTCTGGTCCTCTGCCTGGGCCTTCCTTTCAAGTGCCAAGATGTGAGATGTGTACCACCATGCCTGACTTAAGATTCCGTTCTTTACAAATCACTTTGTCTCTGGTACTTGAAAGTTTTCTAAAGTCAATATAGGTCAAATATTGCTTTCCACTTTAATTTTTAATTGCATATATTTGTTTATTTGTATTATGTGTGTGTGAGATACACATGCATCATAATATGTATGTAGGTTACATACAAACTATAGGTCCTGGGGCTCAGACCCAGGTGGTCAGAGTTGGCAGCAGGTGTCTTTACCTGCCAAACAATCTTGATAACCCCTACCTTATTTTTGAAAAAAATGTCTCTTAGTGAACCTGTATCTCATTGTTTTGTCTAGTAGACATTTTCCTGTCTTTCCTGTCTCTGAGTCACATGTGTACAGTGTCATGCTGGGGGTCTGAACTCAGGTTCTTGTCCTTGTGTAGCAAACACTTTCCTCCCTGAACCATCTCTAAAGATTCTTGGTCTCTGGTGTTTGTTTATGAGATAGGGTTTCATAAAGCCTGTGCTGGTCTCAGACTCATCATATTAGGCAGGGTTCTCTAAATAAACAGAACTAAAGAATGAGTACAGTGTGTGTATGTGTATGTGTGTGTGTACATGAGTGTAATCTATTAGAGCGGCTTATAGTCTGTGGTCCTGGTAGCCCAACATTGACTGTCTCACAAAAGAAAGTTTGAAAATCTGGTAGCTGTTCAGTCTGTGTGGTTGGGTGTTTTACCAGTCCCAGTCTGGTGCTGAAGTCCTGGAGGATTCTTAGAGAACTACTGGTCTTCAATCAACATTAGAATGTCCCCCAAAACTGATTCTAATACCAGTGAAGGACAGATAAACTTGCCAGCAAGAGAGAGGGCAAGCCGGCAAAACTCAAAAGTTTTCTTCTTCATGGTCTTTTTTTTTCATATTAACTTTTTGGTGAATCTATAATAATTACATCATTTCCCCTCTTTCCTCCTCCCTCCAACCTCTCCTCCCATGCACTCCTCCTTGCCTCTTTTTAATTGTTACACATGTATATGCCTCTGTGTGTGTGTTTCCATATTCCTAAATACAGAACTACAACCTGCTCATTCTGTATAATGTCATTTGTATGAATGTTTTCAGGGCTGACCATTTGGGATTGAATAACCAGTTGGTATGTTTCTGCCACCAGAAGGTGTGATCCAGATTTAGGATGGGTCTTCCAAACTAAAATTATCCAGCCAAGAAAATCCCTCACAGGTATGTCAGTTGCTTAGATTTTAGTTGGTTCCAGATATAGTCAAGTTGACAACCAAGATTAGCTATGGAGTGTTTTGTCATGGTCAGCTCTACTCTACCAACTGAAGCCCAAATAACCATTCAGAGACTTACTATTAATTATAAATGCTCAGCCAATAGTTCAGGCTTGTTACTAGTTAACTCTTACAACTTAAATTAACCCATTTCTATATATCTACATTCTGCCATGTGGCATTAACTCTCTTTCATCTTGTACCTCCTGTGTCTTCTCCATGTCT
Source organism: Dicrostonyx torquatus (assembly GCA_028555095.1). Taxonomy (NCBI): domain Eukaryota; kingdom Metazoa; phylum Chordata; class Mammalia; order Rodentia; family Cricetidae; genus Dicrostonyx; species Dicrostonyx torquatus. The sequence goes on along the minus strand of JAQHUG010000433.1, from coordinate 150,511 downwards.
GATTGGTGACTCCTCTGACTCTGCCTTTCTTTTTACCAGCATTCTCTCTGCTCCCACAACATTGCCTAGCCATTGATCAATCGGTTTTTTTTAAACAATGAGCACAATACATATTTACAGTGTACAAAGATTGCTCCACAGCAGACCTTGAACTCCCAGTCTTCCTACTTCAGTCTCCCAAGGGCTGAATAACCCCTGACCCCCACTCCAATCTTGCCATGTAGTTCAGATTGCCCTAAAATGCACAGTCCTTCTGTTTCATCCTCCCAAGTGCTGGAATTACACATGTTTAGCACTCCTTCTGACATCAAATATCTTCACGTTCTCCCTGCTCCCACAATGACATTGTCATGTGTTATGATGTCACACCCCTGACATCCCCCTCCACACTCTCTGTCATTCTTCTAATGTGAGTCCAGCCCATCCTTCCTTCTATAGTCCCCATCCTCTGATTTTCTGTGCTTCCCCAGAGGCCCCTCTTGGGGACAAGCGTTAGGGCTGTAAGCCCAGAGTGGGAGGATCTTTAACTCTGTCCATTTGTGTGAGCTTGAACTGAGGATCTGGATAGAGGAGGTAGGATGTGTTCAAGAGCCCAAGGCCAGGACTTGGGACAGGCTGGTGTGGCTGGCTGGTTAAGATGGATGGAGAGTATCTGCAGAGATACTTGTGTCCCTGGCTTAGGCTGTTAGACTGTGGTAATAACAGACCCCTTCAAAACTGGAAGTCCCTTAGAACAGGTCAGTGATGGGCAGGGTCACACCTTGACTGGAAAATGGCATGAATAGCTGTTATAATTTATTTAAATGGTTTGAAGGGAGTCACATAAATTAACAGAGCCCCCATAGAAGGTTTACTGGAAGAGAGAAGGGGCAGAGAAGGACAGAGAGGGAGTAGAGAATGGGGCAGAGGGGCGGGGAGAGAGCTGTCCCTGGGGACAAGAGTGGTAGAAGAGAAAGAGACAGGAGAGAGAGAGAGAGAGAAGAGAGAGAGAGATGGGAGGTGGGCAAGGCCCACCTTTTATAAAGGAACATAGCAAATGTGCACAGGGGGTGGGTGCTCTTTGTGACTGCTGCTGAGGGTGTATCCTTTCAGGACCCATGGGCAGGCCATTACAGATGCCTGAATACTAACATTTCTTTCTCTCTTTTGCTTATTATAAGTAGTTAGGGGTAGCAGATGAGGTGGGAATGAGGACAGCATGTTCTTGAGACTGCTTCCTGCTGACCTGGGGGTGTTGATCATCTTTGGGAGGACCTGAGAAATCTAGGATCCTGCCTACATCCTGAGGTAGCTGGCTGTTTCACCTCACTGCCCACCTTCTATAAGGAAACAGCAAATGTGCACAGGAGGTGCTCCTAGAGGCTGCCGCTGAGGACGTATCCTGTCAGGACCTCAAGAGCAGGCCAGCACAGATGCCTGAGTACTAACAACAGCTCTGGCTTCTACTTAAACATTTGGGGGTTGAGGGGTTCACTGTGTCTCTTTGTCATTCTTCTCAATGCGATCACATTGAATAAATCTGCTTTTCACTTTTAATTTGGCTACTTTAATTGACTTATCTAGGGAGTGACTATCTTAGGGCCCAAGCTGTGGCCCTAAGTCCAATAACAGTGACATGGTGGATGGGGGGAGGGTGGAAACTTACAATCTAGTGTGTAATGTGCTGGGCTTGCTGGAGTGGGTGGCTGGGACAGAGCCGCCTTTGTCTGCACTCAGGAAGCAGCTGGTGGACGGGAAGCTGGAGCACATGGCTGGATGAGTTTGGCTGGATGCCTGGGAATGAGGCTGAGGGAGAACCTGGGAAGGGCTCAGAGGAGGCTGGGCAAGACCCGAGAGGAGGCAGGGAGTGGAGCTGGCCCCTGAGGGCATACTGTTTAGTTCTATGGTAAACACACTCCACCTCCCGTTTGTGTGCCACGTTGTGACTCTCACAACAGGTTCCTGAGGCCTTGCTGTCACCCATTACCCAGATCATGAAACTGAGGTTTAGAGATGTTCAGGCAGTCACCCATATCTTATAAGCCAGGAAAGGACTGGAGATCAGAAGCAAGGACACACACTGGACCCTTTCCTCTATGGTCTCAGATGTGTCCTCCTGATACTCCAGTGTTGGGAGCCTGGGAAGACAGCCCCGTCTGTGTTTTAGTTACTGGTTTAGTTTTGTTTTGTGTGTGTGTGTGTGTGTGTGTGTGTGTGTGTGTGTGTGTCCAAAAGCAAAGAAGGTTTCACTTTGGCCTCTAGTTCCAACAGGGTTAGAAGTCTATCAAGGTGGGGAAAGTGGAAAGAGCACATTTCCACTGCACACAGGAAGAGGGAAATGAGAGCAGAAAGTGGAACACAGCTATTAAGTCTCGAGACCTGCCTTCAGTACTTAATCCCTCCACTAAGACTCCATGTCCTTAAGTTTGCATAAGCCCCCAAACAGGGCCACCAATGGGGGACCAAGTGTTTAAATACATGAGCCTTTCGGGGGGGTCTATTTATTTATTTGTATCACTACCAGTTCCCCCTCCCTCCTCTCCTGTTCCTTCCCTTTCTTCCACCCCTTCCTCACTCCACCCGTCTGTCCCTTCACCTCGCTGAGGTAGGACCAAGGTCCCCCCCAAGCCTAGGCTGAGCAAGGTGTCTATCTCTCCATAGAGAATGGGCTCCACAAAGTCAATTTATGCATTAGAGTTAGATCCCACCATATTACTTTCTTGTTGCTAACACAAAAACACCCAGACAAAACAGTTTGAGGGAGAAAGGGTTTATCTTGGCTTATTGTTCCAGTGGGGGTACAGTCCATTGTGGTGGGGAGGGTAGAGAATGCGGACATGGCAGCAGGAACTTCCTTACTAGTGGCTAGCACACTGAAGAAAGTACCTCTCCTTTCCTAGCAACCATGAACTACCTGTACATAGATCCTTAGGGACGGGAGAGTCTGGTGAGCTCCTCCCCATTCTGCATTGCAGAAGGTTGATGGGTCCGATCTGTGCACATAGTCACAGACGCTGAGTAAGAGTGCAACTGATCAGGGCAGTGGTGGCACCTGCCATTAATCTCAGTCCTCGGGAGGCAGAGGCAGTGGATCTCCAAGTTCAAGGCCAGCCTGGTCTACAGGGTGAGTTCCAGCACAGCCAGGGCTACACAGAGGAACCCTGTCTCAAGAAAACAAAAACAAATACAGAAACAAAAAAACCAAAGGAAAAAAGTGCAACAGATATGTCACACCTGGAAAACAAGCACACCTCAACGTTCTATCCCTCCCACTGGGTCTTACGCTTTCTGGGCCCTCCTCTGTGCTCCTGAATACACCTTTCCTGTGCTATGTTAGAGCCACTGAGGAATGACTTTCTGTTGGGGGTGACCGCAGGTTTCTGCAGATTGGGACCACTGGGCTGGGTGTGAATTAGCCTTGCTGGACAGACAGAAGATCTTGCACCTACTTTATAGCCCTGCCATCTGTACCTATCCAGGCTCTCTTCTCATGGTCATCCTTGATGGCTGAGGCTCTTCTTGGAAGCATCCTACCCTGCCCCCAAACTGCAGTTTATTAATAAAGTAAACATTAATCAAACACTACTATGCTTGCCAAGTGTTTTACATTTGTTGTTGCAAGGAGTCTCTCCAACAATCCTACACACAGGTGTACAGCCCAGGATCAGTTGTAAAAAACTAAGGCCTGAGGACAGAATAGGTTAAATGGAAGCTATCAAACCCAGAGACGCAAGCATGACTAAAGGACTTTCAGGCATCATTCTCAGTACTCAGTAAGGGCTCACAGAATCAGACCGAATGAATGAATAAATCTGAGCATGTCTGGTGTGGGTGGGAGAAATGGGTGGCAGTGCCTTGTGAAGATTGGGATGGGGTTCAGACTGAGCGGGGGCCTGGAAAGCTGGGAGGCTGGGTATACCCTGGAGGCAGGAGGAACAGACAGATCTAAATTGGAAGACACAGACGCCAAGAAGTGCGGTTCAGGGAGATTGTCACTAGATGGCACTCCAAGCCTTGGCCCAGATCATCTTTTTTTCCCCTAAAATTTAAATTTACTTTTATTTATTTGTGTGTGTGTGTGTGTGTGTGTGTGTTGTAGTGTGTATGTAAGTGCATGTCTGTGCGTGTGTGCATACGCCCACATATACTCATGTGGAGGTCAGAAACAACTTGTAGAAAGGGATTGGTTCTGTCCTTTACCGTGCTTATTGGTTGGTCCTGGCGATTGAAGGCAGGTTCTTAAGTTTGGCAGCAGGTGCCTTTACTAACTGAACTATCTCATTGACTGTCACGTCTTTCTCTTCTCCCTCCCCCTTTAAAGAATCTTTTATTTATTCTTTGACAATTTCACACACATATACAATGCATCTGTCTGAATTCTATAGACACACTTCAACACACCCCTTCTTCACATGCTCTCCCTTCTTTTTTTTTTTTCTTTTAAAAATAACACAATGAGTATAATGAGCCGCCTGTGGGAATGTTGACTGAACTTGGCTTGACCCTGACCAGGTCATTGTGCAGACCGTTCATGAGGGCAGTGGCCATGACAGGTCCAGAAGGGCCATTCACAGCACCCTTCCATATTCTCCAGTTCTTACTTTCTGACCCCTCTTCTGCAATGTTCCCTTGGTGGGGTCAATATAGACGACTCATTTAGGGCTAAGCATTCAAAGGCCACTTATTCTCAACCTTGATCTGACATGAGTCTCTGCATTACCTGCTGCCTGCTGCAGAAAGAGGCTGTGAGCATATGTATATACAGAAACATTTAGAAGGCAGTTTGAGAACATGATCATTTAGTAAAACAACAGCAGTAGGGTCCCTCCTAGAGTCATGACCTCTGGGATTTTGATCTGGATTGAAGTACCAGGCATGAATTCCTTTCTATGAAGCGAGCCTCAGATCTAGTCAGAAAGTTGTTGGTTATAACGTAACAGTTATGCCACTATGATGTTGGCAGTTATACCTTGTGGCATAGACTTTCTTCAGAAAGGTGCTATTTCTAGGTGGTCAGTGGCCCAGGTGACTCCACGTGAGTATTAGAAATGAAGCCATGCAAAATTGAGATGCAAATGGAAAATATATACCACATTTAGAATGCTTTGTGCAGGAAA
>JAQHUG010000433.1:124624-136940 GCA_028555095.1 Dicrostonyx torquatus | reverse complement strand
GAATGGGAGTGAGAGAGAAAGAGAGGATTTATAGATGGATGGGGAAGGGGATGCCCAGCGAAAGGAAAAGCAGACAGGTGTGAGATGCCAGCGGTGGGACAGCGGCAGTTCTGTTTGGTGGCATCTGATAGTTTTTGAGAGTTTATTTCCCATAGCTGAAGATGTGAAAATGCTGAAAACAGCGCAGACCTCAAGGCCTGGCAGGGGGATGTCTCCCCTCTGTGGGCAGAGGTTTGTCATTGAGCCTGGATGACTTCTGGTCCATCAACTCAGAAGTTAGGGACCAGAGGCCACCCTGGGTGGTCTCTGACAGCAGGGACCACTTATGGGCAGTCCAAAAGGAAGAAAAATAAAAACCCAAACAAAAAACCCTAAGGGATCCTGGGCCCCAAAACGAATGCATTGCTCAGTGAGTGTAGTGCTGGGGAGCAGGAGGACCACCCTGGGGGTCCGGTCACGTTTGTAGCTATGGGAGGCAACCAGAGGTGAATGTCTGTGAAAGATGACTTGGAGAAGGGAACCTTACCATTTGCAGCAATGGAAAATGGTCAGAATCCAGGGTTCCACATGTCCTCAGCCGGCCTGCCTGCTGGCGGGAGCGAACACGGGGAGAGCCTAGCCATGTCATGCACCAATGTTATCCAATGTTATTGGTTTTTTTCCCCCTCAAAACGGCGGGTGTCCTGAGTGGGGCAGTGGCGGGTGGGAGACTGAGGCAGCAGGTGACCCAGAGACCATGGTGGGTCACCCAAGTGTAAATGGTTCCCTGAGGGCTGTGGCGGGCTACAAGGGGCAGCCCGTCCCACCAGGGCAGGTCCTAGGCAGGTGGGAGACTGCTGTGGGTGACAGACAGATAAACCATGCAGAGAGAGTTTGGGTATGAGTTTATTTAGTGGGTTATGGAAGGGAAGGGGGAGAGGGAGAGAGAGAGAAGGGGCAGGGGAGAGACAGTAGCCACCTTTTCAGAAGAGGTACTGGAAGAGAGAGAGCACAGGCTGGAGTGGGGAGGGGGAGATCCCTTGCCTTGATGGAAAGGAGGGGGAGTGGGCAGGGCTTGTCTCTTAAAGGGATAGGATACCCAGGTGACAGGACAAGCCAGCAGCAGACCCTAACACTTCCTCTTCTCTATCCTTACTTAATTAAGGGGATGGCAGACCATGTGGTTATAGTTGATGGTGGCTACACACGTGTTGTTTCTCAGAGCAGTTCTAATTTGGAATTACTAGTTCTAGGCTAACTTTTGTTACAGATTTTTATCCACACCCAATTTCTTAGCTGTTCTTCTTTAAGAAGTAGAACAACGTAAAATAACTTTCTCTGTCATCACATCAACTTCTTCAAAGCACAGAGGCAAATCGTCAGCTCAGGTGGTTACCAAAGCCCATGAAACACCTAAACTCAGACACCCATCCAAGACAAGGCAGAAACAAGTGTGTGGTGCACCATTCACACGTTTCCATCTGTACACACAAAATAGACTGGACTCTTTAACAGGAAGATGAACAAAACTTTACCTGGGGATCCGTGTCAGATAACCAATGTAAAAATCCTAAAATAAGAGTTTACAGTGTAAAGTAGCATAGAAATAAAAGATGCTTCCTGCCCATCACAGGGCTCCCTTTGTGGAGCCCGGAGTAGCAGCTCAGGATGCTAAAGATCAAAAGAAAGCCCAAATGAATGAGCTGGAACAGCAACTGGAGGATTTGGAAAGAGGTTTTTTTTTTTTTTTTTTTTTTTTTAAGGAGAGAGGAAGGTGAGCAGAGTTTATTCAGGGAGAATGGATTTGTTATGGGTGGAGCAGGAGCAGAGGAGAAAGAGCTGGGGTGAGGGGTGGATGCAGAACGAAGACAGTCAGTGAGAGGGAAGAACACAGGAGTGCAAAGTTCCGCTGGAAACCTGTGGTGTGAGACAGTCCCAATTTGGGTAAATTTCACAGGAGACCGGGGATTGAGTTTGGACCCGGAAGTATCCCCTCACAAGCCATTAGCCAGAGACTGGAGATGGGGCGGAGTGGTATGGTGGGTGTGGGCGGCGTCCCTGCAGAAAGTCTGGGACCAAAACAGTGTTGGGTTGGGGTTTCCCTGTGCAGGACATCTCCCAAACAAAGGAAGCCCAAGGGGCAGGGATTGTGCCTACACCAGAACAGGAAGTCACCTGGCACTGCGGTGGCTCTGAAGGCAAATCGGAAATCTTTCCCCCAGAAGGGGAGAAAACTCAAAAGGGATCCTAGATCTTTTTATAGGCTTTTGGTTTGGAGTGGATGACTTACCAAGCAAGGGTCAGTCTGATGCGGAGGAGGGGGGGAGGAAGGGAGAGTGGTTTTCCATGGCCACGGGGTCACCAGAAAAGCTCAACTCTACTTGGGTCTGGCATGAATCAGACTGAATTAATAAATTCAGATTTAATAAAACCTGGGAAGCAACTCCCAGGTGATTCTCGGGGAGGCAGGAGAGAGAGCATCTGGCAAGTCTGGCGACTAGGTCTTAAATAGCCTGTAAGTGGTCTTGAGTAGTTCCGAGGGAGACCACCGGCAGACTTTCTGAGGGCGGGGTCTGGAATGGAGCTTCCCAACAGTATTGTGAAGTGAGCCCAGCACCTTGTACATTCTAGCGGGGAGGGTGTTAGAAGGGTTCTAGGCAGGTGCTGTATCACTGAGTCCTCTTCATAATTATTTGAGGCAGGATCTTCCTAAGTTGCCCAGGCTGGCCATGAACTCAGGTCATTGTTCTTCAGCCTCCTGAGTAGCTGGGCTCACCACCCGGAAGACCCAGGTCAGGCAGTGAGCTTTTTCTAAGGGAAAGATTTCTAACAGAGACGCTGGGTAAAGGATATTGCGTTTGTAATTTTAAGAGATATTGTTGGCTGTAGATGCAAACAGATTCTGAAGTTTGTTCAAAGCCTGGAGACATAGATCAACTGACAGAGGGGCTGCCTAGCACTTAGGAAGCCCTGGGTTCTTTATCTATCACTTCATAAAACCAGGCACAGGCTTGTCATCCTGCTCTGGGGAGTTGGAGGCAGGAGGGTAAGGAGTTAGCTCCTAGCAAGTTTGAGGTCAGCTTGGGTTATCATATTATTTTGTCGTCTATTGCTGGGATAAACACCACAGTCAAAGCAACTTTGGGAGAAAGGGTGTGCTGGACTTACAGTTTATAGTCTATAATGAAAGGAGACCAGGAGCTCAGGGAAGGAACCTGGAAGCAGGAACAGAAGAAGTCATGGAGGAATGAATACTGCTTACTGGTTTGATCTCCGTGGCTCATGGCTTGCTTTTTTTTTTTTTTTTTTATATAACCCAAGACTCCTTGCCCAGGAGATGGCACCAGCTACAATGAACTGGATCCTCCTACATTAAATATCAATTAAGAAAATGCCCTAAAAGCTTGCCTGTGGGCAATATAATGGAAGCATTTTCTCAGGGGAGGTTCTCTCTCCCAGATGACTCTAGCTTGTGTCAAATTTTGTCAAGTTGGCAAAAAGTTAACTAGCACAGTTATAAAAAGAAACAAAACACTCCCCTAAATCAGAAAATAGGCCATTATGATATTGACAGCAACAAAAAAGACATTGAAAATCAATAGAAAAGGGAAGATTGCCCAAATTCATACATGTACAAATATAATCAATTGATTTCTACCAAAGGAGCAAAGGTTATTCAATGAGAGAGAAAAGTCTGTTACAGGACATACTGGGAACATTAGATATACAAATGGCTGATGGCAAAGCTCAGGGGTAGAGCCCTTGCCTAGAACCCCCAGCTGAACTGTACTTGCTTAACACAGACAGGACACTGGATTCTGAACCAAGACCCACAAACAATAATGATGTCTAAACTCTAACCTTACAGCTTAACAAAGGAAAAGTTTGTTGTAATGAGATACAGAGAATAGGCAAGTTCATAGGAGCAGACACTAGAATAGAGGTTGCACGCTTATATAAAAGGAGAGTTAGCTTGGAATGAGGAAAGAATTTTGGTTTGGAGAAGGTTATTCAGATGGCAATAGCTGCACAACAGCATAAATGTGCTTAATACGAATGAGTTCCTCCCTTAAAGTAGATAGAATAGGCCTGAGTGGCGTACATCTATAATCTTAGCACTAAGGAGGCCGGGGCAGGAGGAGCTTCAGTTTGGGGCCAGGCTAAGGTGCATAGCGAGGATCTGTCTTAGAAAGTCAAAAGGTAGAGCTCAGTAGTCAAGCATTTGTTTACTGTGCACAAGGCCAAGGTCAACACTCAGCATTGAAGTAATTCTTTTACTCCAATGTCAGGCCTAGAGAAATTCTTTGGCATGTGTATGTCTCTCTGTGTGTGTATCACCAACATAGACACAAAGAATCAGAGACCTGGTGTAATACAAAAGAAAACTACTGTCTGTAGAAGGGAACAAGAGAAAAACCTAGATGACTTTAAGTTTGATGGTGAATTTTTAGAAACACAATCCCCACAAAAAAATTTAACACTAAACTTTATTGAAACAGAAACTTAAAAGATAGGAGTTCTGGCTAAGCAAGTAGGAGGCCCTGAATCCTGTGAGACAGAAATTAAAATAAAATTAGAAACTTTTGCTTTGTAAAAATCAGTAGAGAATAGAAAGACGAACAGCAGAATGGAAGAAGTCTTCATAAAACACATTGCCCACAGATTCACAGAGATGCAGATTAAATTGTCTCCTCAAGCCAGGCCTAGTGGTACAGGCCTGTCATCAGAGCTGCTTGGGAAGCTGAGACAAGAGGTTGGGTAGTTCAAGAGTAACATGGACTACATAGTGGGTTAAAGGATAGTCCAGATAATGGAGTGAGATCCTGTCTCCAAAGGCTAAAAAGAGGGCTGTCGATATGACTCAGTGGTTGAACACTTGTCTAGTGAATCTTGAGGTCAGTCTTGGCACACACACGCACACATGCACACACACAGTGTTGTGTTATGGTTTGAAAGGATATCTCTATCTAAATATGTGTTTTCCAAGGTGGTAGTATGGGGGTGGGAGTGGATGCTGTGCACCTTTAAGAGGTAGAGACTCTAGGGGGAACTTACTACAGTTGTTGTTTAGGTTTTCAGGCACTGGACTTTATTCATACATCCATGTTTATATCTATAGAAACACCCAGCCTCAGCCAGAGAAGCTTCTCTTTGCAAAGAATGATGCTGAGCACAAAGAGTGTGGCTGCTCAAGGTAAGGGGGATAAGTGACATCCGAGTGCTGAGCCCTAACTAGGACATTTATTAGACTCAGGGAATGTCACAGAAGAAGGGGCAGAGAATGCAAGAACCAGATACAGAGAGAAGGGTCAAAATGTTATCTTCTGCACATGACACAGCCGTTACAATCATGAACGCCCAGTAGCTGTCAACAGTCAATCATGGAAGGGGAGGGGCTTATGGGATCATATCCCACCCTGCTGAATTATTGACTTTTGTGGATTCTGTCTGAGGCACCCATTGTCTTCAGTTCCAAGCCTATGCTCACCTAACCAGGTGGCCATGGTTAAACACAGCTGGTCACAAAGCAAACAGATATGAATGATAGAAAGGGAGGAGAGGGAAAAGAGTTGACAGGGGGTGGGAGGAGACTAGAAGAGGGAGGGAGAGAATAGCCAGAATATGTTTTACACCAGTATGATATTGTTAAAGAAGAAAATCAGTAAGAATTATGTATAAAAAAGTCAAGAAGTGGGGTCTAGTAAGATGTGCTTCCTGGCTCAAGATGTGAGTTTCTTAGCTATGTGTTCCTACCATTGAAATGGAATCCTCTTAACATAAGCTAAGCCCAGTGGGTCACTTGAATTTGGATTTGAGCCTCCAACAGTGAGGAAATGAACCTCTTCTCTTTGTAACTTAAGTACTTCAGTTATTTCATGATAGCAATAGAGAATTGACCAATCCTTGTATTTTATTTTTAATACAGTTTTTTATTGATTCTTGGAGAATTTCACATCATGCACCTGATCTCATTCATTTCCCAGTCCCTCCATATCTACCCCTCACCCCTGTAGCACACCCCCAGATTAAAATTTAAAAAATATTAATTAAAAATAAAACCAACAAATCAACAAAAACGTTACCTTGTTCTCCCATCTTTCCCACCTCCCCATCACCTTTTCATTTGTCTTTTGGCATTTGGAGCTGCTGTGTGTCATGTAGTAGACCCCTTTGTCCACTCAGCATTACTCGTTCATTATGTAATGTATTGTTGGTCAGGTCCAAGGCTTTTGGTCCCTGGTACACCATCAATACTGGACACTCACCAAAACTCTTCTCAGATTTCCTGCTGTTGCCCTGAGTCATAGGGATCCTGTGGCTATGTGCTGCAGGACAGTCCCTTCTTGTGTTTCAGCAGGTCATAGATGGGGTAGATGTGGGAAGGACCAACTCAAAACCCTGAATGTGGGTCTGGGAGGTAGCTGATTTGGTCAGTCTGGGTCCCTGGTATACCACCTACCAATCCCAGGCCTGGTAGTCACCATGGATCCAGTAGCAGCACAGCTTAGCCAGATCAGTGTAGCCCCTGTGGCAGCATGGTCCTAGGAACCAGCATGGTCTCAGATGGCTGACCAGTCCCCTGGTATCTGTGTGGCCCTCAGTGGTAACAGGGACCACAGGCATCAACTCCTGGCTGCTGTAGGGCCATGGACCCAGACATGGTCCTAGGCTGCAGCTTGGGCTGGACATCACCATGGTCCTGGGGAGCAGTGCAGGTCACTCAGATCTGTATGGTCCCAGCTACAGCATGACCTTCAGACACCAATATGGCCACAGATGGCAGCCCAGACCTTGGGCATCTGCACAGCTACTCATATCGGAATGACTCCTGCAGCAGCTCAGCCCTTGGATGCCAACAAGCCCATAGGTGGTGGCCCAACCTCAGACATTTTTGGGGCCTTTGGCAGGAACATGGGCCACAGATGTCAACACAGACCCCGGATGGGGTAGGATCACTGAACCAGACATGACACTTGGCATCACTAGGACCCAGGGTGGCAATCGGGCCACCCACACCAGCCTGTTTCTTAATACCTTTGCTTCTTCAGTTCTGCCTCTTTCCACAGCACATGAACTGGTCTGCTTCTCTTTCTCTCCCATTTCTCTACCATATATTTGCTCATCATAATGGCCCCTACCACAAGGACACCTGGCAGGCCTGTGGATGTCTTCAGCAAACATGGGTTGTAAGGACCCAAGTAGGTCTGTAGGTATGTGGATATGGATATGCCTGCACACTGAGTACCCAGGCAGACCTGTGCCGGTCTTCTGCCCATGCAGGTCTGTGGATGTCTTCTGCTAGCCGGGGCCAAGAGGACTCAGACATTATATGGCTGTATTCCACCTGCCTAGGCAGAGAGGACCAGGTAGGCTGTGGCTATGTTCAAGCTGTCTGAGCAGAGAGGACCCAGGCAGGCCTGTGAATGTCTTCAGCTGTCCAGGGACATCAGTACTTATATGTTAACAATTAAAGTATCACCTGTGGTTCAAAGATGTCCCGTTAATTTAATCCTCAGAATCGGAGGTAGATAATGTGTGAGATGTGGGGACTTGGGGAGGTGAATGGATTACTATGTTTGTGGAATTATCACGGGAGTAGCTTTATCATAAATGTGAGTTCTTTCTAGCTCACTTGCTTTGTGTGTGCCAAACACACTTACATGTATAATACTGGTTGGGCACTCTTAATCCAAAATTTGAAACACACACACACATATCTAGGGATATATAAAATTATATAAATCAATATACATATGCCTTCTTAAGTCAGGAGCTGGAAAGATGGCTCATTCGATAAAGATACTTATGTATAAGCCAGTGGAAAGAGAGAACAGATTCCAAGGAATTCTCTCCTGTCTGCATCTGCCTCTGGAGTCCTGGGATTAAAAGTATCCACCATCATCACCTGTTCTCACAATATTAGTGCTTTTAAAGTGTTGCTTAAGCTTTTCCACTAGTTTTTTTTGTTCCACATTTGAGAAGTAAGTCAGAATTACTGTCATATTCCAGTCTCTGAGACAAGAGGGTTGAGTTTGAGGCAAGTCTAGGTAATGTAGAAAGAAAGAACTTGCCCCAGAAAAGAGAAAATAGAGAGGAAAAAAAACCCCACAAGTTGACAAGTAGTATTTCTGGGACAAAGGCCATTTATTCAACTTAAAAACTAATTAACATCAGGCAGTGGTAGCATCTTCCTTTAATTCCAGCACTTTGGAGGCAGAGGCAGGTATATCTCTGATTTTGAGACCAACCATGTCTACAGAGCTAGTTCCAGGACATCCAGAGCTATATAGACAAACTCTGTCTTTAGAAAACAAAACAAAACAAAACAAAAATACAAACAAAAACTATTTACTTAATTTGTGTGAATATGTTTGTATATATGTTGTGTACATATGTGATATACCACATGCATTTGTGGGTTCACATGCCTGTATCATATATTGAATCCAGAGGAAGACACTGGGTGCTCTGTGCTATCACTCTCCACTTTATTCCTATGAGACAGGGTCTCTCATTGATGTCCAGCAAGCCCCAGTGAGCATCATGCTTCTGCCTCCCAAAGCCCTAGGGTAATAGGCCATGCCTGGTGACCCTTTGCACATGGGTGCTGGTGTAGCAATACTTAGTCATTGAGCTATTTTCACAATGTATATGAATCAGTGTGCAGGACAGAGGATAGTCTTGGTATTATTTTCATGAACATTGTCTATCTCTTTTAAGACAGGTCTCTCACTGGTCTGGAATTCACCAATTAGACTAGACTGGCTGACCAGAGGACCCAGGAATACCCCGTCTTCATCTCTAGTGCTGGCATTGCAAGTGCACAGTAATACTCAACATTTTTTTGTGTGGGTTCTGGAGCTTGAATTCATGTCCTCATGCTTACATAGCAAGCACTCTCCCTGACTGAGCCACCTTGCTAGTCTCATTTATTTGGCTTTTAGTATATGCTGGTATTTGACTTCCAGAGATGCCCACACCTGTGTAAAGCAGAAGCTTTAGCAAGTGACATAAACTCGAATGAGTTCAGGCAAATACACAAACAGGGAGCCTTGGCTACACAGAGAGACTGTATCTCAAAAAAATAAAAATAAAAACAAGAAAAACCCAAAATTTGGAAAATCTGCATGCATGCATATCCAGATGACCCCGAGTGATCCACATGCTGGGTACCTAGCCTGTCTCTGGCCTAGACAAAAGGAGTAGAGAGATGAGTGAGTGTCTTCCTGAAATACTGGACAAGAGCCTGAACTCTTGATAGAAGTGGAGAAGGGCGTGGGAAACCCCTCAGGGGACTCAACTCCTCTTAGTTCCTTTCGTAGTCCCAACCCATGGTTTTTTTGTCTTGTGGTGCTGGTCAGGATGAAGGATAAACACTCTAATTTTGGGACAATAGAGAGAACAGGTCAAACCCATCCCTACTCCTGACAATCCATTGCCCGGGTTGTTCAGGTCTCATTTCTTATTTGTTTGATTTATGTGTGTGCATCCATGTGGGAGTCAGAGACTAATGTAGGGTGTTCTCTTCACCTGCTCCCCACCGTGTTATCTATCCATCTATTTATTCTGAGTGTGTGAGTGGTTTTGTGTATCTGCACATGTGTACGTGTACGTGAGTACGTGTGTAGGTATGGGCTTCTGTGAATGGTTATAAGGAGATTGGAGGAAGATTTTGGGTATTTTACTTGATCATTCTTTAACATCTATCTATCTGTCTGTCTGTCTGTCTGTCTATCTATTATCTGTCTGCCTGTGTAGGCAGAGGCTGCTTCTTTGTTTTCTGGCTGCCCAGACTCTTAAAATAATCACACAGAAATCTGTATTAATTGCAATACTGTTTGGCCAATATCATAAGTGTATTTCTGACTTCCTCTTATATTCTAAACTAACTCAACTCCATTAATCTGTGCATTACCATGAAGCTGTGGCCTACTGGCAAAATTTTGGTGGAGGGGTCTGTCCCCAGTGGTGGCTACATGGCTCCTCACTGACTCTGCCTTCTTTCTCCCAGCACTCAGCTTAGTTTTCCCGCCTAGCTCTATTCTGCTAAGCCACTGGCTGAAATAGATTTATTCATTAACCAATAAAAGCAACACATAGACATAAGGACTTCCCATACCATGTCTGTTTGTCTGTCTATCTATCTATCTATCTATCTATCTATCTATCTATCTATCTATCTATCATCTATATGTCTATATGTTAACTTTTGAGATAGGGTCTCACTAATTAGTCCTGGTTGACTTGAAACTAGACATATAGACCAGGGTAGCCTCAAATGCACAGAAATCGGCCTGCCTCTGATTCTCAAGTACTGGGATTAAAGGTATGTACCACCATGCCTGGTTCCCCTCTTATTTCTTGAGACAGGGTCACTCATTGGCCCTGAAGATTCTGGTTTACTCTAGTATAACTTGCTATCAAGATCCTTGGATCCACCTGTCTGCATCCGCCAACACTAGATTACAGGCATGTGTGATCGTGATCTACTTTTATATTTGTACTGGGGATCTAAACTCTCTGATCCACTTGCTTTCTCAGCAACTGCTCTTACCATGGAGGTTTCTCCCAAGCCTCTCTGGTTTTAGAGATCATGTCTCACCCACTGTGGTGGTTTGAACAGAAATGGCCCCCATTGGCTTATATATTTGAATGTTTGGTCATTAGCGAGTGTTTTCCTAATCCAAAGTTCCCAAATCTTCGACATTCCACCAGCAAGCAGCATGGTCAAGCCTAATCACTCCTTGACATAGGAGGTGTGGCCATGTTATAGTAGGAATGGCCTTGTTGGAGGAAGTGTGTCACCAGAGGTGGGCTTTGGGGTTTCAAATGCTTAAGTTGGGACCAGTGTCTCCCTTCTTCCTGCTGCCTGCCAATCGGGACACAGAACACTCAGCACTTCTCTAGCACCATGTCTGCTTGCATGCCATCATGCTTTCAGCCATGACTCTAATGGACTGAACCTCTGAAACCATAAGCAAACCCAATTACACGCTTTCCTTACAAGAGTTGTTATAGTCATGGTGTCTCTTCACAGCAATAGAACACTAAGACAGAAGTTGGTATCAGGAGTAAGATATTGCTTTGACAGGCCTGACCATGTTGTTTGTTGGTGGAATGTGGAAGGCTTTGGGACTTTAGATTAGGAAACCTTGGACACATTAACTGATGTTTAATGAGCCATACTAGTAGAAGCATGAAAGACAATGCTGAGGTTGATTTGAGCTCAGGCGCCCAGTTCAAGAAGTTTCAGAAGGAAAGAAGTGGCCTAGAGATTGTTCTTATGATATTTTGGCAAAGAAAGTGGCTGCTTTCTGCCAAAAAATCTGCCTGAGGCTAAATTGAAGAGTTTTTGGATTAATGGTGCTAGCAGAAGAGATTTCAAAACAGCTTAGTACTGACTGTGTCATGTAGTTATTGGTGGCCAGTCTTACGCAACTCTATAGTAAAGAGAAGCAAGCTGAACAAGGAAAAGTATGAAATGTACAGTTTGAGGAGAGAAGAGCACCTGGAGGTGTAATGGAGCTAAGTCCTGTGCTCAAGGAAATTAAAAAAAAGTCTGTGTCAGGGATGCTGCCACTGCCTTTCCTCCTCCTGCTGCTCCTGCTCCTACTTCTCCATCTTTTCCTTCTTTTTCTTCATCTCCCTACTTCCTTCTCCCTCCTCTTCCTCCTCCTGCTGCTCCTGCTCCTCCATCTCTTCCTTCTTTTTCTTCATCTCCCTACTTTCTTCTTCCTCCTCTTCTTCATTCCCTCTGTTTTCTTTTCTCATCCCCCTCTTTTCTCCACTCACTTCCCATCTTTTCTTCCTTCTCCTCCCTTTCTCATTCTTCTTTCCCCTCTTTCCTCCTCCCTCTTCTTTTCTTCCCATCTCTTCCTTTGCAGGGTATTGAACCCAGGGCCTTGTCCAAGGTAGCCAAACATTCTACCAATATATTCATCAATGTTTGTTTGTTTTTGTTTTTCTTTTTAAACAGGTCTCAAAGTTGGTCCAGCTAGGCTCAGATCCTTCTGCCTCAGTCTCCCAAGTACTTTGGATGACAGGTGTATACCACCACTTCTGGTTACAGCATATTTTCATTCTACATGTGATCTAATCCCTACATCAGCCCCCTCCAACCTTCCAGTACTGTCTGCATTCTCATTTTGCTCAAGAACAAAATTTAAGGCTCAGTGAGATTTGTGAACTCACCCAAAGTTACTCATCTCTAAGTAGCACAACTGAGATGATGTAGTGACTCTGACGCTGTGTAATCCTGATACTTGTGGGCACTCCGGGGCTCTGGGGCTCTGGGGCACTCCGGGGCTCTGGGGCTCTGGGGCACTCTGGGGCTCTG